>JANKOE010000009.1:50849326-50860322 GCA_026284465.1 Erythroxylum citrifolium | reverse complement strand
ATTTCAGTCTAGTTTCAGATTGGCCATTCCAATCCAAAGCTAATAAGTCAGACCTAAATTGACCGAACTTTAGGTTAAATCGATCTGAGCAGAGATATCAATAGGTCGAGTCAGATGATATATGAATCAAGCAAGGATGGTATTTGAGTCTGGTTTTAGCTTGGCCTATTCTAACCCAAAGTCAATAAGTAAGTCCTAAGTTGATTGGGTCTCAAGGCGGGCTAGACTAAGTAGAGATGGTAATGGAATGAGTCAGGTAACCTATGACTCGAGTAGGGATAGTATTTGAGTGCGGCTCCAACTTGGCCCATTCCACTCCAAAATCAACGGGTCAAGGCCGGGCTGAGCAGAGAAGGTAATGGACTGACCTGGACGACCTATGACCCGAGTAGAGATGGTATTTGAGTCTTGTTCTAGCTTGTGTCATTCTAGGCTGAAGTCAATAGGTCAGGTCTAGCTCAATTTGAGGCTCCACATAATTGCAAGAAGATCTTGTCGGATCAAGCCAAATCGAGCTAAAGTTCGAGTCTTGCTGCCTTGTGTCGTGTTGGAATTGTGCTCAATTATGATTGGGCTTAGGTTTAGGCCGATGGCTCAAGTAGGGATGCTATTTGAGTCTAGTTCCAGTTTGGCCTATTCTAACCCAAAGTCGATGGCTAAGTCTTTAGTTGATTGGGTCTGAAGGCAGGCTAGACTAAGTAGGGATAGTATTGGAATGAGTCAGACAACTTATCACTTGAGTGGAGATAGTATTTGAGTCTAGCTCCAACTTGGGCCATTCCATCCCACAATCAATGGGTCAAGGCCGGGCTGAGCAGAGAAGGTAATGGACTGAGCTGGATGACCTATGACTGACTATGGATGGTATTTGAGTTTGGTTCTAGCTTGTGTCGTTATGGGCTGAAGTCAATAGGTCAAGTCCGGCTCAATTTGAGGCTCCACATAATTACAAAAAATCTTATTGGATCGACCTAAATCGGGCTAAAGCTCGAGTCTGGCTGTCTTGTGTCGTGTTGGACTTGTGCTCAAGTTTAATTGGGCTCAGATTTAGGCCTAATTCTCTGGGGTTGATTAGGCCTTGGACTTGAGCAAGATTTGGCCCGCTCCTACCCATTGTCATCCTAGAGTCTAGTTTAGTTTGACTCTTTTTTCTTTAAGGCTTAATTGACTTCAAAATTTTCAAATAATTGAGTCATTCAAAATTTGACCAAGTTTTAAATAAATAATATTTTTTTATTATAATCAAATTGGCCAACTCTTTCAAGCTAGAATGTAATTCTAACTCATAAGTTTAAAAAAGCTTTTGATTTCATTTAAAACAATATGTTTAACAAAAATATGAGGTTTAAACTCATATTATTGAATTTAATTTAATTTTTAAAATAAATTCTATGTGAGTTAAGTTGAAACTCATATGGGTCATTTAGAAAGAACCTCTCTATTAGTTAGAGATAAAGTTGCGTATTACTGAACCTTCTCGGACTCTACGCCTCAGCGAAATTTCTGTTGAGTGTTGTTGTCGACGTCCTCGTTGTTGTTTAAGTTCAAACTTAATTTGAAAATGTCTAAATCATTTCATTAAAAATTTAATCCTGTTTAAATTTTAAAATATAAAAAATTTCAAAATTATATTATTGAGTCAAATTTAAAAATTTTAAATTATATTATATTCGAATTTGATTGAAACTTGTTTTGAATAGGTGTAAATTAAATTTTAAATTTCAAATATATTTAAGAAGTTTAAACTCATATTATTGAGTCAATTTTAAATTTTCTCAAATTAAAATATGTTTATTTTATTCAAAACTTAATTTAAATAAATCTAAATCAATTCATTAAAAAAATACATAAATAAGATAATTAAAAATATAGTCTAAAAAATATTTTGAATCAAGTACTGTGGGCTTAGGTACTTGATGTTAGGTCCACAGATTGAAAGTTAAACCCGAGATTAGGCCAGCCCACACCAGGACGAATTTAACCTTAGACCAGAGTCCAAACAGGGCCCAAAACAGTTTCACTCCGAGAGAATTGATCCTGTTATGGTCGCTAGTAACGGATTCCTTACGTTAGAGAAGGTGTTCACGCCTGTTTCATGCTGTTTGTGGTTTCATGGAGCAACAATTGGCGCCAATCCTTAATGCTAAAGTCTCAGGTAACGAAAATTAAGCTACTTGAGTTAATTCAAAAACGGATTTTCTATTAACAGATTGCTGATTGTTGATGCGTGTGAAACAGGTACTTGGGGTTGGGATTAGGCCATTAAGTTGTCGAAGATGGTGGTTGTGGGATATTCATGAAAAACGTTGCATTTGTGTGGTAATGTTTCTTTCTTGAATTATTAGCAGACAAATTGTTCTCTACGGAGGAAATTGGAGCTTGGTTTAGGTCTCTGCAATTGCTGATCATATCTGTGTTTAATGCTTCGAGGGTTGTGTTCTCTTAGAATGAGACATCTATCTCGGGTCTTTGAACTTCTTCATTAGCTTATATTGGTTGGGGTATCTTGAGAGTGCTTTTGATGATTGTTATACTGTTAATTGTCAACAGCCTTATAGTGGGAAAATAGAAAATCATGAGATGTTTTACTAAGAGCTAGTGGGATATCTCCAGAAAAGGATGCTAGATTTTGCAATCAGGGAGTGGGGTGGGAGAGCAACAATATCTTCTTTTTATTGTTTCTTATCAGTTCCTGACATTGATTATATTCAAAGTTGAGTACAGTTCGACTTTTGTTTTGCTCAAATAGGAAGAATAAGGAACTTCTGTTTTTTTCTTTTCACTGAATACGGCTTTTTGCGGATTCTGGAAGGGCAGAGGTAAAAGATGATGAAAAAGTTGCTAGCATTGGCTGTTTCCTTGTCAGATTGGATTTGTGAATTAAGAATTCCATGAATGACTTTGGAAGGCTCAATCATCTATTATGCAATATGATAGATGCTTTGATATTTGAATTAATTCACATGCCTTGTTTTTCAGTCACTAAGGAATGGAGACGGTAATTGATGAATGCAATATTGATATATTTAATCTAACATGCTTTTCTGTTATTCTGTGAACACAATTTTCCTATAAGCCAGATGAATTTTCTGATGTAACCTGTATTCTGTCCAAAAAAAAAAAAAAAAGTTACAGAGTTGCTATATCTTAAAGTAATTGGAATGGATGAAATTTAACTGCGGAGCTTTCATCGGAAGAATCTTAACCAAACGCACCTATCACTGTGGAATTTCAATGCTAGAACATCCACCATTTGTGTTGTCCCCATCATTTGAATGTTTGCATCATTAGCTCCAATCTTGGGAAGTTCATAGGGTAGTTGTAAGACTTTGAAGCTGTTTCTGCTTCATAGTTCTTTTCTAAATAGTTGATTCTTTATTCATCACTTTTACGTATGTCAAAGTTACAATGATGAGAGGCTTGATTTGAGTTGATTCTGTCAGTGAGTGACCTTTTTGTTGCTTTTTCAATTTTCAACACCATATACTTCAGTGAGTGAACGGTAGACCGCAGTTGAAAGTGTGAAGATATAGTCTTCATAACTATCTTTTATAACAAAAGCAGATGTGCTGGACTAGCCCCAGATTCTGAGTTCTTATTCCTTTGGTATGACTTTAACTATTTACTTTTATATACCATGTCCCGAGAAAGATATTTGAGGAATGCATCGTCAAGCATGTGAAGGATTCTGTTTCAAGTTAGTCTCAGCATGTTTACAAATTGGACACGAAGAGGCTTATGCGTGTCAACACTTCGTTGTGCACTCTTTTCCTTTTCTCTTTTGTTTCTGTAAGATGTTACAAAATGAATGACTTAGGTACATAATAATTACCTGTTGAATCTTGTTACGTGGATACCCTACCTATGCAGCTATCTAGATCCTCTTAGTGCGAATAGTCTGAAATCAAAGGGTTAGTTTCTCTGGATCAAGTATAGGATGCCATTTCTTATGGATTGATTGAATGGCGGCTAAAAGCAATGGTCAATCTGCTTAATAAATGAATTCTTGGAAGTAGCTATATCTGGCATTATGTTGTTGGACAGATTAGATGGCGGAAAAATTAATCAAGTTCAATACTGGCAATTTGGTTACTCCTCGAATCACCCAATGATGGTGTTGTTACTATATTCTTTCTGAATGCTTCTCTTTGCTTGTAGTCAATTTTAACTGTATGATAAGTAAGCCCTCAATGTAGCCTTTCATTTGTTATGTGCAAATGTCATACCTCCATGTAGGAAACTGTGTCAGAAGTTGCTTTCAAAAATTGTATTCCATGCAGGTAATACTCGATACCTTTGTTTACAGAATCATTATATACATCCTTAGGTTGCTTCTATTAAGTGCTCTTTATAACTTGAATTGAGATTTCATATATATGATCTATTTCCTGGGATGAATAATTTAGCTGCTGCTGCTTATACTTGCATATCAGAAGATTGCATACTAATCTATTTTCACAGAGACGTTCCCCACCTGCTGGACCTTTTGCTTTGGAACACCAAAACATGTTCACTGTCACGAGAAAGGTATTGCTTTTTGAAATATTCTTTGGCCTGGAGCAAGTATCGCCAAAGGGTCGTAGGTGGATTTTCTCTGGACAAAAACTTCCCATCGTGGGCCAAAGTGGGCCTGCCACTCTTCCTGCGTGGTATAGTGGGGCAGATATTGCTTTACCCCAAGATTTGCTGTTTCACAGAATTCTAGAATTCTTCTGTTTTGATTTAAGATATATTCTAAGCTGTCAGTTCCCGTGGAAGAGGGTACCGCAGAGGAAAGAAATGCCACTAGGTAGAAAATATCTTCCTCAGGAATAACAGCAGATGTTCTGTCGTCCCACCTGAAATCAGGAACAGCAGATTAACCAGTGTACAATGGTCTGATAATTCAACGAAATAGGTTGATATTATTTAGGAGCCTCTGAGATTGTTACTTTGATTTGTTGACCGGGTAAATGAGGATGGGGCCATTGCTGGTTTCTGTAAGTATATTTCCAAAAACTTCTACTGCAAAAGCTTGTATTTTGCTCTTAGGGATAAGAAGATTGAGCCACGGATGTGGAACTTCCCACAAGCCTTTTGACCGCAGTTTGATCTCAGATACATGGACTCTGTCTAAGAACTCCACGTATGAGACTTCTGTTAGAAATAGTGTTGACTTGATATACCCAAGTTGGGACAGTTGGTTAGTGACGTCCTGCATGGTAAGACACACATTTAAATGCCATTCTGTTATCTTTTCTCCAGAAATATATTTATTAATCTTCTTAAATGATTCAAGAAGTCCACCACATGATGGGCCGTTGCAGATTACCTCATTGACTTTCTTTGTTTCATCAGTGTTGAAATACTTGACCAGTTCTAAACAGAATAAAGTTTTTCCATCCGACCTAAACTGACTAGCCTGTACTGGGTCTTGAGGATCAAACGATGACCTCCAGTTGTTGAGGAGGCCAGTCCTGTTAATTGTGACAAATCCTTCAATGTAGTCGAATGCATTATCTGATGCTATTAAATGCTCCTGATCTCTGGCAAATGTTTTGAAATCTGAGTAGAGAACTCTAATCCATTTCACCTATCCATAATATCAAGATTTTTGAGAGATGTAGTTAGCACCATACCGCAGAAGTTTTAAATCTTTTACTAGTTCTATATCTAGAACTTTATGATTAGTCTTATTGTTCATATGTTTACCTTCTGAGGTGCTGCTTCAAGAGATATCCTGGCCCTTGTGATGATTCCAAACTGACCAAGTCCTCCAAGAACACTGTAAAATAGGTCACTGTTCTGCTTCTCTGAGCAATTTAGGACCTCTCCTTTTCCTACGTGCAGTCATCGCTTGATAAGAATTTATTCTATGCACAGGAATTCTATAACGTATATATAGAGATATATATGTACATCACATGCATGCACAAGTTTGTACTTGCTTTCACATAGATATTCTTTACCTGTGTTTATATCTTGAAAATGAAATTACGGCCACTGTTATGATATCTTTCATAGAACAAAAGTCTAATGTAATTTCATAACCTGACTTTACTATGAACTTTTGTCACTTGAACCTGGCCTTATTTTCATTGATGCGAACTATTATTCGTCATATATGATGTTTAACAAACCTGTGACGACTTCCAGCTGATAGACATTGCTTATCTGAGGACCGTGATGAAATGCCTGCCCGCTAATCCCAGCGTTGGACAGAGTTCCCCCAATGGTTAAGTGTAGGTAGTCTGTCCACGACTTTGGTGCTAATCCATACTTCAGGCTTTCGTGCAGGACATTTATCCATAACTCACCACCTGAGACGTCTACATATGGTGCCATCCCAGTGTAAAAATGCATTTCAGAGCTCCGGAGTGCTTCCATGTTGATAACAAGTCCACGGTGAGCTTGTGCCTGACCTTGGAGTGAGTGACCATGACCTCTTGCAGCAACTGTGATCTCAGAATCAGAGCCCAATTGCCAAATATGCTTTATTGTGGTGGCAATATCTGAAACTGATTTTGGATGTAATACCGCCAGGGGTAGCATTTGTAACCTATTGCCAAAGTCTTTGGCTGCATCATGAACTTCATCAAATGTGAGGTGTCCATTAATGGCAAGTGTTCTCAACGAATAAGGGTTGCTGGAACAACAAAGTTGTGTTCGTATGCTTATGCAGGTAAGGAACATGAACATAATGCTTCTCCAGAAAAGCATGTTATTCTTTGTGAGAAAGGATGCAAACGGGTATCTCATTTTTCTGTTAGGAGTTTTAAGCTGGTATCTGTTCTGTTTGTGAACCAAAAGCAGAATGAAAGGTATGGAAGAGCCAAGGAAATGAAGGGTTGAGGAGAAATTTAAAGGTGGGTATGAAGGTGGCTGAGTCAACTAATTTTCATTTGAGAGAATCCGTATGAAGACTGCCTACTTGGGTAGAAGAGTTTCAGGATCTTCTATGGGGTTCTCCTTTTTGAGTTCTCTTTCTTGTTTATAAGAAAAGCCATCACATGGATTCCAAGGTGAAGAGAAAAAGGCACAAGAAAGAAAGATTTCACAAATCTTTGCACTTTTTCTAACAGTTGCAACTACAGTCTCACCTTCTCCACTAAAGACAAATATGTCTTAGAAAATTTTATCTTTAGCATTGTTAAGGATACTTTTCCCATTTTTAGTAAAAAGTAAATGGCTTAGCCTATATGTCCAATTCTCCGCCTCCATTGACAAGCATGCCCATTGCTCATGTCTTCCACGCTCATGACTGATGATAGATTGTGTTCTTCATGAATCTAATAGATGTCGGAATGTAAGCCATCGTATCTACTTTGAGATCGGATGAGAGGGACAATGGGACATATCTTTGATTACTTGAGGCCAGGTGGGATCTTCTGGAGTCCATTGAACACGTGAACTGTGTGCTTTATGGTATGCTGAATGTGACTGGTTTTACAATTTCACTAGCCAGAAGGTTAAGTAAGTGAAACCGGGAAATGACAGGTTGGAGGAAGAAGACCCTGACAGGTTATCGTTTTTAGTTCCCACTCCCCGCATTTGGATAGGTTTGAATGATTCTGATGTTTATTTGTTCCTACGTGCATTTAAATTACAGATACTCTCCAATTATTGCTTATTAACTTTTTGTGGCAACTTGCACATCGAGCACTACTGATAAGTGGCTGATGTGCAGTCCTGGAAGGAGGCATCTTTCACTTCCTCCTTGGATTTTAGCATTCTCAGTAAGTTCCCAGGCCTGACAGACGGAATTTTCCAATTACATATAGATTTCATGTACCCTCTGCAGAAATTTGAACAAAAGGTTAGATTTTTAGGGACAAGGGGTGGATTCACCAGAACTCAAATCTTGTTACAGCATTCACTCTCTGATGAAAAAGGAAAATGGGGAATTCGGGTTTCATAATTCGTTCCCGAGTGACATGGTAAACAGAGGTAAATTGTATGTATTCACTTTTTGTCAGGAAGACCCTGAGTTGTTTCATGTAATAGTCAAGAGAAAAGGCTAAATAACTATGATGAAAATGACATGATAAAAAAAAGAAATATCAGTTGGGAAGCAACTTGAACAAGGCATGCATTGACTAGTCAACTGGTAGAGCCTCCATAACCCCTTAGTTTGACAGTAACAGTTCCTTAGTTTGACAGTAACAATACATATATAAAGAACTTGACACAGATCATCACAAACAGGTGTCGTTTTAATGGCTTCAGGATTGTAACCTTCATGTTTATAATGAGTAGATATTGCACTGAGTTTCATCTTTTATTATGATGACGTGGGCATGGACTTGGAAGTGTGAACTCTTCCCCCATTTTCTGTTTTGTGGTCAAAAACCTAATCCCTCATTCTCAATTTCTAGAAGCGAACGAGAAACCGACCAAACCACTAACTAAAGAAACAGACCAAAGACATAATTATCACTGATCAAGCTGCCCCATAAACACGTATTTATCGAAGAGTTCCATATCAAGATAGGCCCTCTCATGTCTGTTCAATGCCTCCATTTGTCGATCACAAGGCTCTGCCCTTCCTTTATGAGTCGAAGAAATGCAGCCTTTGCCGACCAATGCATCGAGAGGACGGCTCAGGGTGGCTACCTGGAATCATTTGATCAACCAAAAAGTCGAACAAAGTCAGCAACAGTTTAGACCATGTAATTGACTAGTTTGACATTTTTGAAGCAGCCGCTAAGATGGCGACGAATCACACTAAGATCCAAGGATCAAATCTCCGTCCTAGTCATCAAATTATGTTACTTAATTATACCATAGTCGTAAGAGTTTTCACCGTCTTAAAGTTAGGAGTTAAAATTTTAGGTCAATTGAATAGATGGATGATGCTCATAAGATAGAGTAGGTGTAAAGTAACGAAAACAAGTGATCTAAACTCGTAAAAGACATGTCTCTTAAGTAATTTAAGTAATTTTAGAAAAAATATACGATCTTCAAAATTATCGATTTTTTTTAATAAAGTTTCATAGGCTCATTGATAATCGCAGATAAAATTTTAAAAATTAGAAATTTCAAAATAAGAATGATAATTGATATTATTAAAAATGCCCATAAAATATCATATACATTTTCAAAAAAAACTTTTCTTAGAATGAAATATACTTTAACGTGAATTAATCAAATATCATTAATACAATAACTCAACTTAGCTCTTAAATATCATGTTAGAAAGGCCTAACTCACCCCTAAAAGTTGAGTTAGGCCTTTCTAACATGATATTAGAGTCTGCTTGTCTTAATGGTTTGGGACAGTGCTCGGTCCTGTCCCTTTGCCCAATATGCCAATCAAATGTCTAGTCTTGCTCTAGGCTGAGGGAGTGTGTCAGGAATCTCACATCGGACAAGTATGAGAGCACTTAATAATTTATAATAGTATGCAAACATCCCCTCTTAAGCTAACTTTTAGGGGTGAGTTAAACTTTCTAACAACATGAACTAATCAAATTTGATTTAAATCATTAAAACGAAAACTAAAAAGAGTTTTCATAATTTCCAATAGTTGATTATGTTCACTTAATTAATATACATGTGAAAAGTAGCAATTCCGGAATATAAATTTGATTTAACCTATGTACGATCATAACTATGCAATACTTATCATGTCCCTTATCCCCACTTTATTCCACTTTAATCAATGTCGACTTGTCTCTTCTCGCACATGTATATTATATATATATATTCATATAAGGCTTAACACTTTAACAAGAAGCTATAATCTCTCCTACACTTGTCGTCTTCCTTCTTTTAAATTATCAAACTAGACAAAGGAAAGATCATTACAATAAGTGAAAGCCAAAGTTTGTGAAATCTGTCTCGTTTCATTGGGTTTAAAGCTACATGTAATCATGTCTTTAATGTTTCGCTTTGTGTCTTCAGTATCTTAGTGAATAAGAGGGGATGATTAACTTGACAAGAACTATGTATGCACTATCTTACCTAAATATTATATATATAAGTGTGGATAAGTTAAATTGTTTGTTAATTAAATAATAGATTCGAGTTATAATTTTAAATTGTTGGAATTTTAATTATTATTAATTAATAAATTTAAAGTTAAATTTTTATTTAGTAAAAGATAATAAAGTAACTAATACAGAATCAAGTTCAACAAGTTGAATTTTAGTGAAGTAAATAGAGTTTATTAATGTAGGTTGAGTATGTGATGAAAGGTCGAATAAAATTAGGGTTAATTATTAAAAAAACGTAAAATTTCGTCATTTTTTTTATTATAACCCGAACTTTAAAAAGTAGCAATACAATATCCAAAATTTTAATTTTGTCAAGTCTAGCTCAATCAAAAAGTGGCAATAAAATACTCAATCTTTTAATTTTTTTAGCCCCACTTTATCTGTTATTCTCCTGATGCTCTCAACCCTTTGTTTTTTGTTTGTTCTTTTGATGTCTCAAACTATTTTCGCATTATAGGCTACTACACTAGTAAGTTCTTCGTTTTTTATTTGGTCTCCTTATTCCCTTAATGTGAGGGTGTCGAGGCTGCGTAATTTGAAAATCAAAAGGTGAGAGCATCGAGAACAAATTGAAAACGAAGGAAAAAACTGAAATCAAAGCGTAAGGTTGTCGGGTTGCGTAATCTTATTTATATAATTTTTAAACAACAGCATTATTTTAATTATTTGATTAAACGATGTGATTTCATTAATCTTTATTTGTTGTGTTAATTTTGACTGACGTATATTATTAGTTAAAGTTTCTGAAACTCGTAGCTAGCTATATCGACAAACTTAACGGAAACAATAACGTCAGGCTAGATTGATTAATATAGTTTGTATTATTAATGTCTAACACAAATATCATATTCCTTACGTAGCACCAATGGTTCGTGGCTGGCGATTTCGCTCACACTCTTGGCATCTGTTCGGTTACAAATGCGGAACTGTGGGGGTTGCTCGATGACTTGCAACTCGCTTGGAGTATGGGCATCAACAAGGTCGAGGTTGAGAGTGATAACATGTTGGTGATTCAATGGCTCA
>JANKOE010000009.1:50834294-50849226 GCA_026284465.1 Erythroxylum citrifolium | reverse complement strand
ACGGTGGCCATGCACATCGTTGCCATGAAACCGCCTGCTCCTCATAATAATGCGGATGGATACATGTGGCGTTGGTCGAAGAAGGGTGCCTTCAACATCGCTGATACTTTTGGTGCTTTATCGCAGGCCTTGAATAACCCGACTGATGCCAACTGGAACTTGGCGTGGAAGTTCCAAGGGCCCCAACGGATCCGTCACTTCATTTGGTTAGTGCTCAAGGAGAGGTTGCTTACCAATGGCGAACGGCACTGTAGGGGGCTTACTGAGATTGACACTTGCAGCCTTTATGGCTCTAGCAGAGAGAGTCTTATACATGTCGTTCGGGATTGCCGTTGGGCTCGTACGGTGTGGCTTAAAGTTCTTCCTCCTTCTCTGGTCCACAGGTTCTTTACTAGTTCTATGAGTGAATGGATGGTCGATAACCTTCGTAATGCTTTTAGAATTGCTTATGTGGACTGGGATTGGCTTACTTGTTTTCGGTATTCTTTGTTGAAAAATTTGGAAAGCTCACAATTCTTTTATTTTTGAAGGTGTTAGTACAGATCCGGAGGCTATCGTCATTCAGGGACAAGGGTGGGCTAAGCAAGTGAATGCTTCGAGTATGAAACCGGGGCGTAGGGCTGCTGCTGTTTCGCTGCAGGTCTACTGGCAGCCTCCGGCGTCGGGATGGACCAAGCTGAATGTAGATGGCGCCGTCGATCCGTTGACTGGGGCTGCTGCAGCGGGTGGTGTCTTACGCAGTACCAATGGTTCGTGGCTGGCCGGTTTCGCTCACAATCTTGGCATTTGTTCAGTTACAAATGCGGAACTGTGGGGGTTGCTCGATGGCTTGCAACTCGATTGAAGTATGGGCATCAACAAGGTCGAGGTTGAGAATGATAACATGTCGGTGATTCAATGGCTCAATAACCATATTCAAGCGAGTACGAACAATGCACTCATCTGCAGCATTCGGGAGCTGATGTCACGCAGTTGGCAAGTCAAGATTCATTACGTTTTTAGAGAGGGAAACGCTACAGCTGATGCTATGGCTCGGATCAGATCTGAGGTGTCTTTGGACATGGTGATTTTCCAACAGGCCCCAGATGTTATAGTACGAACTCTCAATGATGATCGCATGGGTGTTAGTTGCACTCGGCACATTAATCCTGTTATTAGCTCCAGCTAGTTGTTAGCCCTTTTATTTACCAAAAAAAAAGAAAAGCCGAGTAGCTTGAAGCTATTAGATGATGGAGACCTATACAAGGTTTTACCAAACGATGAAGAAAGCTCGACGGATTGAACTAAGGAATGCTTTATAAAGCATGATTATGTATGTGTTAATGAAACCTCTACTTTGCCATAAGAATATTGAATCTTTCTCTCAAAAGTATAACTTAGTAATGCTTTCTGGTCTGCATAAGTGAAGAGATGAACTGTCCAGCATAAGTAACATTGGTTTATATAATATAATTTGTATGATATCCTTTTTACTTTCATTTAGCTTTTGCTCCTCTTCAGGGGAAAAGTTATGGTAGAGTGCGGTTTCTTCAATCTTTTCACGGTGTAAAGAATGAGGATGTGTTTTGTAAATGAGTGATTTGAATCTCAATATTCTCTAAGAAATTTAAGTAATTTCATCTCGTTATCTTTAATATCACTTTGTACCTTAATGTTACTAAAATAGTATTCATTGCCCCTTAACGTTACTAAAGTCGTACTCATTGCATCTTGAAAAGAGTAACATATATACCAACAAAGACTTATTTAAACCTATTCTTTTTTTTTTGTCTGTCTGCTGCATCATTATTTTGCATGTCACATCTGTATTTGGGTCTTCTGAAAACAGTCTTTTTATTATGTAGGGGTAAGGTTGCGTATTATATGACCTCTTCAGATCCCGCTTCACTGCAAAATTTCAAACTGGGTGCGATGATGACGACGACAACTTATTTAGACCTATTGTGAAATACTAAAGTGAAAATCAAGTATTCATCATTTTAAATATCACATTAGTACGTAATAATTTCAAAATGTCTAGTTGTGATATGATATAAACTAAATTTATAACTCGTATATTAAAAGACGTAGAGAAAATTAACTCAATTAATATTTAAAGTGCTATTATACCATTTTAAAAACGATAAGATGTAACGTGATATTCATAATTTTTGCTTTTTAACTTTGAATTGTACGAATTGATCGAGTCTAATATTTGATTTTAAATTATTAATTAATCCAATAATTTCATTCTCACAGAAAATGGAAGATGAAAAGAATGCAGATAAGTAATATCATTCCATGAACTTACTATGAAGTCCATGTTGTCATCATCAGGCATTGTAGCTACTAAACTACCACAATAATGTCTTATGAATCTTTACTTGCATCTTTCTTCTTTCCTTTTCTTTATCTTCTCTGCATTTTGTCTTCTAACTTTGTCATAAAATTGCTAATAAATTGGGTTAGGGATAAGGATGGTTTGAGTTGGTTTTTCAAAACAACATTTCTATTAATTAGGGGTAAGGTCGCGTACAACTAAACCTTTCTAAATCTTGCATATCAACGAGGTTTCTATTAAATGTTGTTGTTTAAGTGAAGTTTAAAGAAAGACTAAAACTACAATATACTCCCTTCTATCCAAAATAAAAGTCATTTTAGATAGATTTTAATTATTCACATTAAATGTCGTTCGTGACTTTTCATGCATGTTTATAATTTTACTTCCAAAATTACCCTTTAATTTCTCTCACATTCTGATTACACAGATTATATTTTCAAGATAGTAAGGGTATATCAAACATTTCATTAGCTTTCTTAGTGAGTATGCATCCTTTTAAAACGGCTTTTATTTTAGATAGGAGGGAGTATTTATTAAGATTTACATGAGAACAAGTAGAATAATCTTCACGAAAACAAATAAGATAAATTTAATTAAACAACTTTTTAATTGAAGACAATTTTATTATAATTATTACAATAGCAAACGACTGATATAATAATTAAAAAAATCATATCGATTTAACTGGTTGAACTATAAAAACCTAAATCTTTCCGGAGGGACAGCTACTTATAAAAGTTGCTCCTTTGTGACTAGAAAATCATAGGTTCGAATTCCGAAAGTGACTTCTTTGTAAAAAAATACAAAGGGAAGGTTGCGTTTATCGATAATTCTCCCAAAATTCTCGCTTTTTTATTAAAATTATTTTTTATTAAGTAATCAACCGTTTTTTATATTAATTAATTTTTATAAACTAAAACTAATAAATTAATTTTTACTTAAAAATATCTTTATTCGAATAAACTTCAATTTTATTATATCAATTTTTACAACGATATAATATCAGTTAAATTTTTAAACCTTAAATTTCTTATTTTCCTGGTTTCACTTTTAGTTCGTTTTTTAGAACAATAATATGAATTATACCGTAAATACCAACCATATAAACCGCCCAATAAACAACAAATTTAGCTGAGATATATCTATCAGACCCAGAATTGAAGATCGTATGGCCTAAGCACTGAACTCCATCCAGAGAAGGAATAAAGCATTTGGTTAAGTCACTTTCGGCCTGGAGCTCTTGTTAGAACCTCAGCCATTAAACCATTGCTTGGCCCCGACATGTAACTTTCTGTGCTTTTGTATAATAATGTATAAATGGCGTGTGGTGCAGTGCTTCAACTACAATTAGAATTATTGGTTAGGTCCAACTCCAAAAGAAGCTGCCTCAAGTGGGTGAGTTTCACTTTCTGAGGTGGGAGTATCTCTGCCTAGAGATTTTGACTTTGACCTTTCTATACATTATTCTCCAATCTTGAGCTCTTCGTTCGTTGGTGGATCGGACACACATGCATTAGTATTAACACCTCCCCTTCTTAATACCATCCCATTATGACCAACACGTTTTCTGTTTCTTCTCAGGTCCTACTCCAGTTGGTGGTAAATGGTAGGGATGGCAATGAATGGTTTAAAACGACGGCATTTTAGAATGAAATCTGGGTAGTTTGAGTTAGTTATTGGACCAGAGAAGGCATGAGTCCGGTTTAGAATTCAATCAATTCAAACTTAACTTATCAATTTTGAGTTAAATTAAGTTGACTTAATTTATTAACTTTAAGTGAATTGATTCGTTAACTTTAACTTAAGCTGAATCGAGTTACTTTGAACCGAGCATTCTTATTAAATAGTTATTTAATTTTTATATTACAAAAATGTAGACCAGATTTAAGAGAGTTTGTGTTCATTTTTTATCATTTCAAAATTTTTACGATTAAAAAATTTAATGGACTGACCAAATTTTTAGTTCGATTTTCAATTTTTTTAGTTTGATTTGTTTTAATAATTTTTGTTGTTAAAAAATGATCATTTTATTAATTAATCTGTTGATTTTTGTGAATTAATAAATTCTTATAAATCAAAATAAATCGATTAATTTTTATTTAACAATCCATTTTTTTAATTGAACTTCAAATTCTTCGAAGAGTAAGAAAATCACTTTCAATTATATTTTAAATTCTTTAATTTTATTCAATCTTTAGCTAGTTCTATAATGGTGAAATACTGGTTGAATTTTTTAAACCTTAAACCTCTTGTCATATTGGTTTAACTTCTGGTCTAGTTTTTATAACTTTTAGTAAATATTTCTTCAAACCTCTGCACCAAAAAAGGGTTCAACCCCAAAATTAATTACAATATGATATTATAAGTATGCTAACTCTTTTCTTAATAACATAGTGAAACATTAAGTAAAATACGTTTGGTCTTGGGTTAGGATAGAATATGGATCCACGGTTAGAGGCTTGGGCAGATAACAAGAATAGCTTCTAGTTTTAAGTCTTCCTTTTAGCCCACAGGCTTTTTTAAGTGAATGGTACGAGATTAGTCTAAAATTTGATAATTTTAATTTTTTTAAAAATCAGACGAGAAGTTAAATCGGTAAGACAAAAGATTTAAAATTTAAAAGGATCAACTAGTTAGACCATCATAAAATCAACTAAATATTAAATAAAATTAAAGAATTTGAAATATGATTAAAAAAGATTATCCTTAACTATCGAAGAAATTGAAGTTTAATTGAAAAAATATATTATTAAAAAAAATTAATTAATTCATTTTGGTTTATAAGAAATTATTAATTTAGAAAAATTGATTGATTAATAAATTAATCGATTTTAAACAACAATAGTTATTAAAATAAATTGAACATAAAAAATTTGGCAATTCAAAGTTTTTACAGTAGAACAAGCCGACCTAGTTGGATTTTTTAATTATTGCCTAAAATTAATAAATCAAATTATATTTAATCTATCTAGGATTTAATTTCTAACTCGAATATTGAAAAATTAATCAAGCTTGAATTTAAAATTTGTCAATGTGGTATGTCACGCTTGTATTTTTGTTAATATAATTAATATAAATGATTTAAATTAAGAAAATAATTTATATTAGAAACTTAAATTAAGAAAATATAAAATTACACGATTAAGATATTGAGAATAATAGAAAGACAAAAGAAAAACATATCCAAAGCCTTAACAATAACCCAATTACATTAACCAGAAACATATACTAGTTGGATATGGTATTAACTTGTGTTTCAACATCCGAATTCACTATGCTGATCCCATGTCTGAAACGACTTGTTTGAAATGAAGCTACATCCGAATTCACTATGCTGATCCCATGTCTGAAACGACTTGTCTGAAATGAAGCTGAGGTCTTTCAGGGTTAACTTGTGTTTCAACATCCGAATTCACTATGCTGATCCCATGTCTGAAATGACTTGTCTGAAATGAAGCTGAGGTCTTTCAGGCTCCTGCTAGATTTTACAGGACCTTGAATGCCTTTCAAGCTTGGAGACCTTTGTTGGTATGCGTTTAGTTTCCCTGACCTCAGCATTTCAGAGGTTGAGGCCCTATTCTTGGATGGTGAATAGCTATCAGAGTATGCATCAAATCCACCTGTTCTTAGCTTTGGTGAGCTCATCGATCTTGCTTTTGCTTTGGCAGATTCAGTCACTGCCATGTAAGTTGGCAGAGGAGAGCTTGAAAAGCAATTTTCTTCTCCAACTGAACTCTGATTTCTATGAAATGATCTTCTCGGAGCTGTCATTGTTGAATCCAATCCTAGTTTAAGCTGTTTCCCTCTAGATTCCACTCTATGCTTTGAATCTGAAGCTAAAATGGAGTCCAAATACTCAAGTTCTCTACTTTCAGCAACTCGAGTGTCCACCCACTGATCTAACCAGTGCTTCGATCTTCCGTTGTTGCGTTCTGTTTCTGCAGGACTCTGAAGCAATTTCTATTGTAAGCTCTGTGAAAATTTCCAATTCTAATTCCACAAATGAAGTGAAAGGTGAGAAAGATGGAGATATGTTACTTGATGACTGAAAGAGTACTGTCTTGTACGCTCTCTCTTGGTTACATCTTCTTTCTTGCTTAGAAACAGAGCATCTGCTTCTTTTTTCGTCAAAATACTCCTATCCCAACGCTTTTGACTGTTCATGTCCATCTGAAAACACAATCATTTCATGAATTTTGATAAACAGAAACACAGGAACGATTAGAAGAGATCTTGGGTATGAAACATTTGCCTTTATTATATCGTCATTTAGATTCTGTGACTCCTCATTCTCATCGAACTTCCATGTTCCTTCGAACGGTTGGTGTCTCCTTGCACCGAACCGTGACTGAATATTAACAAGGGATTCCAAGCACTTTAGAGTAGTGACAGCTTGACGTCTCACATTTCGACCTCTAATGATAGCCTGAAGCTTGACTATACCCTTCAATGCCCGTGTAGCTTTTCTTGCCTACAAAATTTCCAAGGAATACCTGTCAGGTTATCCTGAAAGTTTCTCCGATCATCAAGATTGATCAAAGTCAACAGAGAAAAGATTCAAACCCAGATAAGAAAAGCTACTTAATTCTTACAAGGTAACCCCGGAACGCAGCTTGAATTTTAAGAGCAGAAAATTCTTGAATTTGAATCTCCCTCTGAAGTAGATTACAGGAGGAAGAGGAGGAGCTAACAGGTTGCTTTCTAATGGCAGAGCGTTCTATTTCATAGCCGTATTGGCAGACAGATCGCGGAACTCCGGTGAGAAGAACAACCTCCGCCGCAGCCTGAGCAGCCACAACGGCTGCTTCAACGGCAGCAACTGTGGCGAGAGCAACATTTAAAGCATGCTTGCTCTGCTCTTCCTGTGCTTCTCGTAGTTCTGTTATTTGTCTCGGAGGTGATGGTGGTTCAATTGCAGCTAGCTTGCTCTTCGCTTTGAATCTTCCAAAAAATAACCATGTTCTTCTGTTAGTATGTCCCTTTTCTGTTTTTGGTTGCTTGTCAGAGACAAACAACTTCTTCACAAGATCAAACCAGCTCTTCATACCCATTGAAACACCATTACTGAGTCGAGAATATCCAACGACTGAAAAGGACATTCATGACTCCGCAAACTTCACAGAGTTGGATGAAAATCCTGACATGGGAATCAGTGGGCTTTAGTCAAAAACACTGTTTCTGCAAAAAAAGGTTAAGACCCATGTTCATGGAGAGAACCTATGCTTTATGAATTATTAGAAGAGTCTTTCTGCGCTTCATGGGACCTTTCATCTCTTTTCTTCCAAACTTCCATGTTCCTCCAATATAATAGACGCTGTTCGGTCTGAAATTATCATGGTACCCTTATCTCAGTTGTCATGTTGCTAAGCAAATTTACCATAGAAGCCCACTTTTTACATGATGACTACCAATGCATCATTTCACTTGCAAGTTATCAATAGATTTTCTTTGCACAAGCTGGGAACAGCAATAGGTTGAGTTGGGTAAAGCTACTCTGTTCTAGTTCACTCTGATCATCAAAATGACATCTTGGTTTGAACTAGACTTAAATCATGATTGAAATTTAATTTTGGATTGAGTCTGACTCAGTTGATTTATTAAGCTTTTTTCAAGCTAGTAATTGGCTTTGTTTTCGTTATTAAGATCTATTCTTGTAATTTGTAACAAATTAGATAGTCGAATTTAATAAGTTAAGTTTGGTCTAATCGAGTTTTACTCAAACTTAAATTTGAAAAGTTTTCAGTAAATAATTATAAAAATATTTTTTTGAACAAAGGAATTTGGAGTCCCTATCTTTTGAATGTGTACTGGGTAAACCTTCGGATTGACACATTAGGTTGCAAATCACGCCAATTGAGTATTTTGCACTAGGCAAGCCTTGTACGACATACTCGATTGAAATAGCGTAAATAGGGGTTCAAACATAGGACCTTTGGGCCCCATGTTTGAACCTTAAATAATTTTCGCGTTGGATTTGAGTCTAACACATTGCCAACACTAATCTTCATTAATTCAATCCATTTTTAAAGGGTTTATGATATAAATTCTCATTCAAAATGAGAGCACGCTTGCACATGAGGGAGAAGATAGAGAGAAAGAGAGATGCCATTATTGAGTGGCAGCGAGGAAGGTGTGAACATGCTATTAATGAGTGATGTGTAGAGAAAATTCAAGACCATGTGCATTGAGAGCCAGCTACCGAGGGCCCTGCGATAGAAATTACTATAATTCCTCTCATCATTTCGATGGACATTTTATCATAATTTTCTTCTTCTTTATTAGGCAGAGTCAACCAAAATAATTATAAGAAAGCAAAAATATTTGTTTTGTTAATTATTAAAATGATAATATCTTCTAATGGCCTTTTCACTGTTAATTCCACTTATTCCATGATTATGGGCCATGACAAGAATTCCTCCCATGCCTTTTGGAAGGTCATCTGGCAGTGGGACGACCCCCAATGCATACATTCCTTCCTATGGCTCTTTGCGCATGATCGTTTACTTACTAATCAGCAGCGTGTTCGCAGGCATCTCACTCCCAATGACAGTTGTCCCCATTGTCACTTACTTGAATCTTCGCTTCATGTCATGCGAGACTGTGACCGATCCAGACGAGTGTGGCAAGCATAGACGGAGCTATGTGGGGGCCCAGGGTGCACTGGGCCCCCCAACATTTAAAAAATTAAATATTTTTATTTATATATATATATACAATGACGAAATTATTTGGAGCTCATTGGTACATTGGCCCCCCCAAGATTTTAAAAAATTAAATATTTGCGCCCTCCTATCTTAAACTTCTAGCTCCGTCACTGGTGGCAAGCCTTCCCTCCTAACTTCCTCTCCCCCGATTTTTTCACTCTGTCTGGCCCGCCTTGGCTCACTACCAATCTCCAGAATCACCACCGTGTCCTTGGACATGACTGGTCGCTTATTTTTGGCATTACATGTCGGTTCTTATGGAAATGGCAAAATTCATCCCTCTTTGAGGAGCACTTTCAACGGCCTAACTCACCCTCTTCGCCTATTTTGATTTATGCAGGTCAGGTATGACAGGCCACCATGTGGATACGACGTCCTCCCACTGCAGCTCGCCTTCGACCAGCCAGACTCATAGGTTGGACCTCACCACCTCCCAGGTGGGTTAAATTAAACACCGATGGCGCCTATAAGCCATCCACGTCCTCAGCTACTGCCGGTGGACTTTTGCGGGATAACGCAGGCAATTGGATGGGAGGTTTCATGCATAATATCGGATGGTGCTCAGCACTGACTGCAGAGCTTTAGGGAGTTTATTCTGGCCTTACTCTCGCTTGGGATATGGGATATCGCTGGCTAGAGCTTGAAGTTGATTCTGCAGAGGTGCTCGAGATCCTTTTCTCCGTCAACTTCTGTTCTCGGGCGCTCCACCCCATGACTATTCACGAGCTGTTTACTCGCAATTGGACTGTTGCTCATCGTCATATCTACCGAGAGAACAACAGATGCGCCGACTAGTTCGCGACTTTTGCAGCACATTTTGATGTAGGCGTCCATTATTTACCTACTACACCCATTGGGTGCCATTTACTTCTTCTGGAGGATAAGTCCGGGATGTGTGTTCCGAGACTCCCAGTGTAATTTTATTTGTTGTTTGTTGTTTTCCCTTTATCAAAAAAAACAAAAAAAAACGATAATATGTTAAATTGAATTTAAATTTTAAAATTTTAATCAGACTTAAATTTAAATTAATTTAAACTTTAAACACTTTTAAAAATAATGGTAATTTATTAACGAATCATTTCATTAAGAATATAGAGATAAGGTATATTTCAATCAAGCCTTTACATAAGACACTCTTTGTGCTCGAAATTTGTCTTAAATTTGAATTTTTTAAATTTGACCATAATCTGATTAAATCGTTTTTGATTTATTGATTTCAAACTCGACCCTTTATAGTTATTCTTAATATTTTGAATATGCAGTACTTCACTTTTAATTATTTAGTCTAAGTAGTTTCTTATTTTAATTACTTTCTTGTAGCGATTAGTTTGATTTATTCTTATACTCATCTTTTTCTGTTTGTGTATTTATTTATTTTATTTTATAATTATATTATCATTATTTTACATTACATGTGAGTATGTCAGAAAAAATATTTCTAATATGTAAGAATAAAGTTATGTACAATTAAATTTTTTTAGATTCAATTGTTGTTGTTGTTATTGTAGCCTGACCCTTTGTCGCTATCTCTGATCTCCACCATTTCATGCCAAGGCAGCCATGTTCTGAGGTCATCCTTGAAGGGTATTTGGTCAGCATCTCCACTTCTAATATGGCTTCAGAGCATGTGTAATTGTCACTGTTTTAATAGTTCCCAACTAGTTGGTGCTCAGTGTCTGAATACTTAAAAAGCACCAGCCTGCTTGTTGCTGTGTGAAAAGAGTAAAAGAGCTAGGAATAATGAAAGGTTACAGTGGCACTTCAGAGTACCAGTTTCTGACAAGCTCTGAACTACTTCGTTTATAACCAGTGGATTGATTGCAGTTAGGGAGTAACCGGGTCGGGGTTCGGGTCAGGGCCGGGCCAATACTTTTTTTATGAATCAGTTGATAGGGTTTGAGTTAAGATTAAAATGATATTGTTTTATTGAAGTTGTTTACTATACAAGGGAACTCTGCCAAACTTTCATCTTGTATGGCCTGAACTACTCATCCCTTACAAAAATTGACACAAACATCCTCTTTGCTTAGATCCTGACGGGGAAGAATCAAATGAAAATTTACATTACAACTATGGCCCTGCTTGATCTTCACTTCTTTCCTGGTTCTTCCCGTGTTGAAGCAAAATGTGGCCTAAACGACTCAACCGGCCGGGAAGGAGAAAGCAAAATGTGTCCAGAAGGGTTCAATCAGGAAGGAGAAGGATATGTGTGGATGGTGGAGATAGTGGTTGATAACGGTTTCATAAGTTTACCTTGGCATAAAACTCCATGACTTTTCTAGTAATCCTATCTTGATCTTACCGTCTACCCATCGTTTTGGAGGGTAGAGGTTCAGGACCAACAGCTTTTGTAGAGTTAACGCCACCAGTTGAAGCAAGGAACTTTTCTCAATTTACTTGATTTCGAGTAACTTATTATTGTTTCTCATAGGTTGCTATATTGTGTCTTCCAGGTTATATTTCAGGAACTACGAGAGTCTGGTGGACTAGATGAATACCATCAGCAGGTTTGAACGGCAGATCCAGTACTACGAATTTCCAAACTAATCATGCTCTCGGTAGTAATTAATATTAAAATACCAAAAATAATATAAAAATGTATTATTTTTTTTGGTGCAATAAAAATGCATTAATACAGTTAGGACATATGTTATATATCTCTTTATTAATTGGACCTATAAGATATTAATTGGATGATGATAGCTAACCAATAATCCTTGTTTGACTTGGATTCATAAAGTTATTTTGAATAATGTTCTAGATGTTATGAAATCCTATCTTAAATAGATGTGTATCTTAAAAAGAGGTGTGGTGAATCACATTGATGTGTGGCTAAGGGTTTTTGCTAAGAATTTTTGGATAGACATTGGTCTTTGCTGTGTGAGATTTTGGTGTGTTAATGGACTACTATCTTTAGTGCTCTTTGGTGGGTGCATCAATTGTTTTTTTGTGAAAAATAGCTGAAGTAATTTTGGGATTTCTGTCTTTGGTGAGATACACGTCTGTGTTTATGAGTGAGCATTGTGAGTGCCTTCGGCTTGTGTGGATTGATGAGTTATTATTGAAGATGTGGGATGTTTGTTTATGTGTTCTTTGGTAATGTATTCCTTGCTTGATTGATAACAATTAAAGGGTGCATTACGTGTTTTCTGAGAGGGAGATTTACAGCTCTGTATTGATCGTGTAAAGATTGCTCACGTTGGACTGTCATTCTTGTAGAGTGGCTCACGGTTGGACTGGTTGTGTGTTAACAACTTTCAGATCTCTTTTGAAGGAGTTAAACCTATAGGAAAGTTGTTATATTTCAATCTCAAGTGTATTTAAATTTTGCTATTAATTTTTAAGATTCTTGAGTTGTTTATTTCGTATCTTTATTATCAAATACTGTTAAGAAAAACCTCTATTGAGATTAACACGAACCAATCATGTTATTGGGTGTGAAATTCTTTTACGGGAAGTAAGGTTAAGAAATAACGTCAAGGGTTGAGTGAGATCGGCTCGGTAAAGTCTTGAGTAAATCTATTGTACTTCGGTGAAAGTATTAAACTACGTGAGGACCCCACAGACATAAATAAAGTGTGCCGAACTGTGTTATCAAATTTTTCATACTTTTTATTATTTCGTTTTTTATTGCTTTTGTTTTCGTTTATACTAGAGACATCCACGGTAAAATTGAAAATTTTGCGAAACTACTACCCCTTCGGTTTTTATCAAATACAATCCATTTTAAATAATTTTTTTACTTAAGACCACTAAAAATCACTAACTCTCAGCCACATCTGACTATTTACTGACCATCTTTGGCAAAAAACATTCACTACCCAAGTGAGTTCCAAAGGTATTCACTTTGCTTACCTTGGGAGAACATACCCGAGTTAAAATGCCTTTCCTCAAAAGTTTCAACTTCAGTTCTTTGTCACCCAACACAACATGTTCATGGTACCTTGAAACCAAACCACAAGATGCCACTATTATCCTTGAAAGAAGAATAAAAGAGATACGAGGAAGAACTTATCTTCCTGCAAATTTTCCAATAAAAATGTATATCCTCAGAATGAGAATCATCTGCTCACCAGTTTCTCATTTCCTCTTGAGTTGCAGCTGATGCAATTATGAATGCCTACAATTTACAGAACCAGATATTGAGATGAATGCAGTATCAAAATGAAACAGGATCTAAAACGGACTGCAGCTTTTGAAACAAAGAAAAAAATTAAATAAAACTAGGGTTTCAATTATGCACAGTCTAGGCCACAATTGTGGGTCAAGTTGTATTAACTAAGGTTTTAAAAACTGGACCGGAACGTCCAGTCCGACCAAAAAAATTTGAACTGATCAGTGATCTGGTTCGGTTTTACCTAATAACCTCTATGTATAAAAACTGGCCGGTTCAAACTTTTTTGGTCGGACTGAACGATCCTGTTTGTTTCGGTTTTTAAAATTTGGGTATTTTCCTTATATTAAAATGTGAATAAATTTTATTTGATTTTATGATATCTATTTAACATATTAAAATTACTATAAAATTAACCTTTAATCTTTTTTAATTACGGTATTGAGCTCATAAGATCATTATCAAATAAATATTTATATTATTAAAATTGTATGCATTAATAAATTTATTAAAAAATGAAAAATAAAATAAAAATCTTAAATGTTTATTTTCCATCACTTCCTCTTGCTTCCTCTTTTAATCCTAATCCAACCTAAAGACCTATAGGAGATGATCAAGGTCACAGTGCTGCACGAAAAAGCAATTGAACATATGATGATATTGATGTTGATTGTATTGAATATACTGGTTTTTTGATCGAAGAAGAAGAACCATCGCTTGATCTTGATTACAATGAACTTGAAAAAACGATTGATGAAGAAAATGCATTTGTCACAACGAATAAATTAAGAACATCTATTGATGGTTACTTCATATCTTATTTTGATTATATTTAAGTTAAAATTATACTGTATTACAAGTTTGATAATAATTTTATACATTACTAATTTATAGTTTATTTTAATGCAGTAGAAGAAGTTGATGCAAATACTTTAGACGAAAACGTAGTTTACGAATCTTTAAATAGTGTTGGAGAATTTGAAGCTTTTGACGATGATGAGGCACAACCTCCTTCAAAAATACAATTTTGATTATTATTGTTATTTTAATATTTATATTAGACTCATATTTATTTATTATTAATTTATTATATAATAATAGACATCGGTGTATTTTTATTTCAATAAAATATTTTTATTTTTACTTATTCTTATAAGTTTTACTTCTTATTTATTATATATCAGTTTTATATCGGTTCACTACCGGTTGAACATCTAAAACTTAAGCCTTTTTTTTCGACTGGCTCGTTGTCCAGTCCAATTTTTAAAACATTGGTATTAACTACGAATATTTTAACGCCCTAGGCACAATTGAGGACATGCTCCTATCTAAAATTGTGGATCCTTTTGAATCTTTGAAAATTAGAACACAATTTAGGACAAGCCCATAATTGGAGTATGTGGATCTAATTGTAACTTTACACAATATTAGCCACATCTGTAATTGGATACAGTAGATATGTTTGTAACTTTGAAGATAGACACAATCTGGGTTATTCCCATGCCGGAGACCTATCTCCCCACTAAGTTGTCTAACAAGTTATACGAGCCGTATTGGATTCCTGTTCATATCTAAGTCTTCTTCAACCTTAACTCGAATCAAACTATTACGTGGCACGTGTGCCAGTTATCGCTTTATAGAATCGACTCCTGTGTTTGGCAAATCACATAAAATAGCCCCTGTGATATACTTGATTATTCATCTTAGCTCCTGTGTTTTTTATTTGTTCACCTTAGCCCCTGTGTTTTTTATTCTCATTCAAGATACCCCAATTGGGTATTTTTGGACAAATTT
>JANKOE010000009.1:50749375-50762942 GCA_026284465.1 Erythroxylum citrifolium | reverse complement strand
TAAAAGGAAGAGTCTTGAAGAACACCTCGTCAACGATGATGGGAACTTTTTTTAAAAAAAAATTTAATTTTATTTACTGACGGAATTTTATTTCCGTCGGTAAAATGATCGACTACTACCGACGGATTCTGGCGGTAAATTTACCGATTGTAAATTTAGGTCCATCGGTAAATTTACCGACGGCCGTTTTAACGACGTCTTAGGCTGTCGGTAATTTCCGTCGCTATTTTTACATTACCAACGGAATATAAATATTTTTCGTCGTTAATGGCCATCGGTAAACGCCCTATTTCTTGTAGTGATGTACCAATTCTTCCGTATCAAGATGCAGTATCCATTCGATACCTGCCTCCTAGAATTTTGGGTAACAATGAGATTAGTACTTAGACCATTTAAGCTTAACATAAGAGCAAGCTCTAGTTAAATGAGTAGGTTGCTGATTCTGCTTACCCTTGCCATGACAATTGCCATCTCCATATTGAGAGATTGCTTCACAAAAGGCTCATAGTTGCATGGCTGATAAAAGAAATTTTCTAACCACGTCTCATTCTAGATACGGCTGAAGGTGGGTTTCGTGTTGACAAAGAAAAGGCAGAACAATGAAGTGGAATATAAAAGAAAGGATACAAGACACCAACTTACAGCACCCCACTCCCACAAGGCACATACTTGACATCTATGGGTGATATCCGAGTTCGTGCCCCGAGAAGGTGGCATGTTAGAGCACTAAATCGGTCAAAACTCTGTACAATTTTTTTGAAACTACAAACATAATATGCGAAAATCGATAATCAATTTGGGCCCACTTTATTTGTAATCTTTTTCAATCATAACAATACAATCAACAGAATTTTCAATAGCCATTTGAGCCCTTTCACAAATACATAACACTTTAGTCATAATGTCTTTACATTACAACATAAATCATATTTACATTTTACAAAATTTTTGGAATACATAATTTGATACAAAAGTTGCGGAATATACAATTCAGTAAAAGAATAAAGAAATACAATGCAGACGTGAACTGATCCCGACCTCTATCCCTTACTTGTATGCTGTAAGGATACTCCGGTTTGCCTAACGGAGTACTCTTATGATCTTTAAAAAAAATTACAAATTTTGGGTGAGTTTTGCGAATTCAATAAATGACCATCATCGATGGCTCACCTAGTCACATAATATATAATTCACATTCATATCATTTCACATTTCATTTTTAATACAATTTAATCATTTATATTATGCATATGCAGTGCACATAAGACCCATTTTCTATTTGTTACTTTGTTGTGACCGAGTGCCTAAACTATCTCGTATCCATTGGATACCGAGCTCATTGCTAATTGTCCCTTATCCGATGGGGATACAGGGCTTATTTTACATAGTGAGCCTTAGGCTCTTAATTACTTTGAACTCGAGGCTCTTTTTCACACTTTGAGCTTTAAGTTCTTTTTCGACGGCTCTTCAGGTCACAACTGTCATTATGTTTCATGCAGTCATGAAATGGAATGCATCAATTATATTTGCATATTTTCATTCACTCATATTCACATATCATCGAACCTTAGTCCGGCATTCAACATTAAAGTTGAGAATCACACTTTCATTCATATGCAAATGCACATTCAAAATACATTTTTCATCGAGTCGTGGTCTGGCATTTAACAATCATATTATGTACACTTATTTCATCTCATTAACATACAAGTAGCACTTCAATATCCAAATCAAACATCACAATCATCGGACCTTCATTGTTCGGAATCAACAATCAAGACATATTCATTTGATCATTCAGTAGTTAATTAATACAAAAATTCATACAAAACAAATATTGAAATGAGACCATCTAAGTCTATTCACAATACGCTCCAGATTAGCTTCCAAATTCTGGAAATGCCTGAAAGCGGACATTTAACCTGCACAACTCATTTATGCAAGGCACACATTACACACACATTAATAATGGCACAATTATAAGCATTTATTCATGCACAACTGTACATGTATATGGACTACGTATATTGCATGCTCAATGACAATCCCGGGTACTTTACCAACTTTATAACATAATCACTCACCATTTCTTTCAATCACAACCTCTATCCTTTGGTAATTTGATATCAAAAACTCATCCATTAATTTTCCAATATATACCTGTATGTGACTAGTGAAGAGGAAAAACAGAGTCTTTATATATATATATATATCGCTATCAACTTTCTGCTTAAATCTCAATATTTCCTCTTCATTCCTATTTCATTTCAGCTTAACAAATCACAACAAATTCAAAATCTATCATTTTTTTTTCATAATCATCAAAAGCAAAAACAATCACGCATATTTATCACGTTTTCTGCATTTCTTTATTTCATTTTTTTGCATTTTCAACTTTTGTATTTTCTTCATTTCTTCCTCTAACTATCACTTTAATCATTCTTTCTCATCTCTAGACATCATCATACACCTATCTTTTAACTCTAAATTCATTTTTAATCATCTCTAAAAACACTCCAAAACGTACGTGTGTGTGTGTGTGTGTATATATATATATATATATATATGAACAGTAAAAACATCAACATGAATAGAGCATTCACAGATCCATTTTTCCAAATTTTTCTGCACTAATCTCCTACCCATTTTAGTTGATCTTTCAACTTCAAAAATCTACAACCTCTTATAACATTTTGATCATCAAATCTAAAAAAAAAATCAACGTGTACAGCACACTCAAAATCTCCTCACTCATTTTTCAGCAAATATGAATATCACCGTTCTTAACCATTTAGTAGTGAGCTAACGATGCATGCTTCATTTCATACAAAAAACATAATCATAACAAGCTTACTTGTTTGAAGCTCTAACATCTGCAAAAAATCACGTAACCCTAATCTCTCATGTAACCACGTACATCAACTTGAAAGTTGATAGAGGGTTCGGTTTTTCTTAGGATAGAAGAAAGAAATAACAAAGAGGAAGTGGTAGTGGGTAAAAGAAAACAAGAATTTTCTCTGTTGGAGATTTGATGAAAAACTCTGTGTTGAAGATAAACCGGAGAAAGAAACTTTGAGAGAGATAAAGACAAGTACAGTAACTTGTCTTTCAAGGTTAATAAAGCTTAACTTTAAAGCTTGGATACCTTTCCATTTCTTAACCACTTAGCCATTTCTCTTTATTAAAACTCACTTAAGTATGATTTATACTTAAGTTTATGACTTAATAAAACCACCGAAATCGCAAGTTATAATCCATTAAATCACTTTCAAATTTTTCCATAGAAACATCATTTCAGGTCTTGCATGTTCTTTCTGACCTCGATACTAAAGTCATTTTGAAACACATTCTTCTAGAAACATGTTCCCCTATGTCTTATGTTTCCATTGACACTAAAATCATCCAATTTAGTTCAGTGATTTGAAAGATATACTTCAAATATTTTCGGATTGCTCTTGTCCAAAATAGTATACTATGCACAACTTCCATCCAGAATTTAAACATCTTAGAGACTGGTTCAAATTTTGACTTCTTCAGATGATTTGTAGCCCTATGTCTCTAGTTTACTCCAAATTAAAAACCATCTCATTTAGAATCCTACAAATCCATATATAATTAAAATACCGAAGTATGTTCAGTAAAACAACACCTTGCAGTTTACTATTCTAACTGATTCCCTCACTTTTTTTCAATCAATCTTTTTCAAATCAATTTAGAATGCTACCAATTTTTGTGGAGAGGTAGAACAATGTCTTATGAATCCAATAGTTCAAGAATCAAGTCATATGGATGTCTAGAAAGGAAGTTATGGTCGAAAGAAGCAAGACTGTTCAGTAAAAAGGAAAAATCAAATGCACAATCGTGCTTGAGCACGACGATGCAAACTGCCATTTTTCACCAAAGTCGCACGACGGTGCAAATCCATTTAACTCAAAAAGCCTCATTTTTGCTATTCCTCAGTCATCACGGTGCTTTTGCACAACGGTGCAAATTTCCTAACTCCAAAAGTCACCGTCGAGCATTTCCATTTTGAATCTTAAGCACGATGGTGCATTCTCTCCTTCTCCACTGTGCTTCTTCTTCCTCAAGTCTTCATTTTTTTTCTTTTCCAACTTAAATTCCTGCTTATTGATAATGCATTTCATTACTCCATTTACTTTTTATACAAAGCAGAACCAAACTTATACTCCAAGGCTTAAAAATCCGAAACTCATATTTTCTATCTCTCTCTACTGTTTTTTCCCCATTTTTTTATTTTTATTTTCTGTATCTTCCCACTAATCTTTCCATTCCTAATTCATACATTCAGCCTTTCTATACCCATTACAACCTCTAAACATATCAAATGCAAACTTATACAATAATTGTTCAAAACCGAAACTTCTCATAAGCTTTCTCTCACTAGTGTGTTTTCATCTTTCTCTCACTACTCTGTTTTCATAACTCTTGTTTTCAACTTCATCATTTTCAACAACACTCACATTATATCCTACACTTTCCATTTTAATTACCAGAAACTTTTCATTAGCTCTAAACTCATTTAACATCACTTATTCACGTCCACCTCTGTTAACACTTCATTTTTTTTCATGCATATACACTACACGACAAAACACAAAGCAACATATAAATGGTCCATATTTTTTTGCAATTTGTTAATTCACTAATCTTTCATCTAACCCATTCCTCAAGTTATATTCACCGAAACTTAACTGTCATACTTCTCATGCAGTGGATAGCCCTCAACATTAAGCCTCCAAAGTCACCGTCGTGCATTTTCATTATAAATCTAAAAGTCACTGTCGTGCTTATGCATGTCGGTACATTTCTTCTTTTTCATTTTCACCGAATCTCAAACTTCAAACCTCCATAACCTTTGATCCAAAACTCCAAAAATTGTAAACTTTATATCAATGAAAAACTAAAAGAAAGATCTACAACTTTCATGCAGACAATTTTGTCAAAATCAGCCTAGATCAATACAGTTTAATCCAGGAAGTATCATATCGGTGTTGACCTTTTTAGCTTCTCTTCTTCATTCAACTAACGTAAATTTCTCTAAATCACAATCCAAAAATTATTTAATACCGTGGTAAACAATTCTAAATTCTTACATCCACCATCTAAAATTATCTTATCACTGTAACCACAATTCTCACATATTCCATTACGATATAATTGTACCCGGAATGTCAATGAGTGCATGTCCAATTATTTCCATGTGTACAGAAATTCAAATTCAAAAGCATGTATGCTAACATTAAGTATGAGCATGAGATGCAATTTTTTTTCTAACTCTCTCATCACTGTTTTCTCCATTACAGAAATCTTTGGTTCTAACTTTTAATACGAGGACGGGATGTTACAAACTTAGTTGTAGATTAATTAATTAATTTTTAAAATTTTCAAAAACAATTATAAAGCCTTGATTGATAAATAATAATAATTACAGGATAAAATAAGTTACAGGATAAAATAAGGAACGATAAGGAATAAAATTTATACAACAATATATTTTAATATTTTTAATTTTATTCTTATCATAAAATTATTCATAGTTATATAAAAATTAACAGTTTATCAAATTATAAAAATAATTTTGATTAATTATTTATAAAATATAAAATATTTTAATTAATAGTTCACAAAATCTATAATAATAATAATAATCAAATATGAGTAAAATAAATTTTATAATCAAACAAGGATTTTCTTTCCCAATATACTTCATGTTATATCTAGTTTAAATGACTAACCATTTAAATAGACTAATTTGGCTCTAATTAACTACATTTTATTCAATGATTAAAAAACTCAACGGATTCAATCTTAAAAATTTTGAACCGTTCAATTTTTTGATTCATTTTTTAATTTTTCGGTTCAATTTATTTTAATAACTCGTATTGTTAAAAATCGATCAATTTATTAATTAACTGGTCAATTTTTGTTAATTAATAAGTTCTTATAAACCAAAACAAATTAATTAGTTTTTATTTAACAATCTGTTTTTTCAATTTAACTTCAAATTCTTCTATAGGTAAAGGACAATCTCTTTCAATCATATTTCATTAAACCTTAAACATTTTGTTTTAAAAATTAAAATTTTTAATTTTCATTTAAATCAAGTTGTTTTTGCAAAAAATAACCTTAATATTAGTAAATTTGCATTAAATTTTTATCAAAAAATGGGTGAATTCACATATGAATTTAAACAAACTATATTTTTGGGAAAATCAAATTTATGATTTATTAACAATAAATTAACTTATAAAAAGTGTTACAAGCTATTTTAGTTGTAGTCTAAAGCCTTTAATTTTAAAGAAAGCTGTAAAATGTTTAAAATACTCCATTTTAATATAATTATATATATATATATATATTTCCAAAACTTAAGGAGAGTACACAGGCAAATAGTTTTCCTTTATTTCTGGTGAATCCTTGGGCACCCACCACACTCTTAAACTCTTATCAAGGCCACCACTATACAGCATGAAACCACCACCAACACTACTAGTTGATACTTGCAGACACTTGACAGGACCTTCATGTCCATTAATGGCGCCTACTTTAATCAGCTGCTTGCCAAAAACTTCGATCCTCCATATTCCAATACTCTTATCAGCTGAACCACTGCACAAAACATCCCCAATCAAACACATGCACAAAACAGCCATCTGATGTGCCGTCGTCTCACTCACCAGTTCCCAACTCTCAAGATCACAGGTTCTTTTCCATCCCAGCACATACCCATCTGATCCACCTCCATAGACCCATCTTCCATCCTCAGATACAATTACGGAGTTCATCGAAACGTCCTTATGACCTTCCAAAATACCCTTCAAGGAATGTGAGTTCTTTCCTTCTTTCCTCCAAGCTTTTATTTTCCCATCTGCAGATGCTGTGTAAACCATTCCTTTACTTGCAACCAGCCCATTAATGGCGTCATCATGAGCTTTAATCGATTCCAGGCACTTCAAATCCGAGACCCTCCATACCTTAAGTGTCTTATCCCATGAACCAGAGTAAACCAAACCGTTACAGAAAGTTAAACAAGAAACACTATCTGCATGTTGAATCCACAACTTCTTGTGGTGTCGCCTGGTTACAACGTAGTTGCTCTGCTTCATGAACTTTCCCAAAAAATCCTTTCTTGTAGGAAGTGTGTCCACAAGCCTGAACACGTTCTCCGAGCTTCGTGACACCTTCCATACTCGAATTCTACCATCTTGATGAGCAGTAAAGACCTTGTTGCCTACTGCTACTATTGCCTTAACAGATCCATCGCCGTGTCCGAACTTTGTGAACAGTCTCATATCAGGTAATTGCCATACTATAATATCTTTACCCTGTGATGCACTTAAGATGAACTCTCCACACAAGGCTAAGCAGGAAAGAGACTCCACATGACCAGATAAAACTGCGAGAGACCTGTATGAATTAGCCCCACGTAAAGACTTGCTTAAATATGGACACTTAACATCTTGGAGCTCGAAATGGAATGGCGATGGAGCAGAACTCGCTTCGCTGCTGGTGCTACTAATACTGGAAGTGCTTGACCCCACGTCTAAGAATGGGGTCGAGGGGTTCATCTCTGGAACAATATTATTCATCAGATCAACCATAGTGAAACCTGTCAGGACCTTGATTCTCTTTTAAAGAGATGTTCTTGCTTGGAGACAAAAAATGGAAGTGAAATGACGGAGGGAAGAGGCAGGGTAAGTGTAGACTAAAAAGAGAGACAGTCACGGATTTCTTGACTAGAAGTGAATACAAAAGTGTCTGTGAAGCTGAGGCTTTCCAGGTGTCCTGGTTCGAGGGAGATTGATAGATATTACTACTCGTGGACAAGTCCAAGTAAGAAAAAAACTCGTCTTTAAAGGAGGATAGGGATGACAATAGTATCCGCTCGACCTAATTTGAAGTTAACGTGTGAATTTATATTTGAGTTTAAAATAATAATTATTTTTTAAATAAATTTTATTGTTTAAAATCGTTAGTTTATTAATTAGTCGATCAATTTTTGTAAATTAATAATTTTTACAAACCAACATAAATTATAAATAGGTATAATCTCTTTTAATCATACTTTAAATTCTTTAATTTTATTCAATATTTAACCAATTTTATGACGATTTAATACCGGTTAAACCTTAAAGAGTCAGCCTAGTCCAAACAACCCAAATTACCTAGTTAAAACAATTTTATATTAAATAAATTTAATTAAAATGACTATAATTTGATCCTAAATTTAAAGAAATTTATAATTAAAACATCATTTTTAAAAAAAAAATTAAAATGATGTCGTCTTAAACGACTTATTTGAGTTTAGATCATACAACACAAAGTCAAGTTTAGATTGCATGTTTTAAGGATCAAATTGAGCCAACCAATTGTCATACCTAAATAAGAACAGATTTATTAAAATAAAAAGGAAATTAAATTTCCCTAAAATATCTTAACATTGCGTATAAGAGTTGGTGCAAATGTCAAAGAAGTCGGTTACCTGTTGAAGTTGGTGGCCTAATAATGAATGAAGAGTTGGAAACTTCCAATTTTAGTTACCAAAAAAAAACTCTTATGATGAGAAAACTTGTGAAATTTGATTTCATTATCGGGGTAAGATCACGTATTATTGAAACTTTCTAAATCTCGTTTATCACGTATTATTGAAACTCTCCCAATCTTGCTTTTCAAATTTTAAAATTTTCTGCCAAAAGTTTATATTTGTATTATATAGAATACAATATTTAATTTTAGTATTTTAGTAAAATCACGTATTACTGAATCTATTAAATTATTTAATTTATGAATTATTATATGTAGAGGGTTTTTTCTGTCACATTTTGTTTCTCAAGACTACATACTTGCAAGCATTTGAACTGCTGAGTTCACTTATGAAGATATATTTATTGCTTCATTGGTTTTGGTCACTGAACTTCCTAACCAAAACCATGACACTGACACCATTTCTTAATTCTTACACAATTTACTCTTTTCATGACTCATATCTCACAGTAGCTCTTTATTTGAACTAACTTCATGGATCTGTGGGAGCCATCTCACCTGCAACCAACAGAACAAACAACCATAAATTGTCAAAGCAAGCCAAGAAAAACAGAACAAAACTCGTCAATAACGTGATATATATATATACACACACACTATGAGTAAACCCGTTAACAATATTCATTTACAAACTTAAAAATGAACTTGAAGATTGGGGTAGTGTAGTTTACGTACCACATTTCATGCCATGCAGGGACTTGCCACAGAAATCCAGTACATGAGCAACTTTGCCCAGGTCGATGAACTTCTCCATTTCCTTGGTGATGAGCTTGCACACGCACGGAACATCCACAGACCTCACTACATCACAACAAGCTTGCGACGGGTCAACTACAGGACCTTGTTTCCGAACGAAGCTTTCACATTGACTTGCGAGACGATTCAAGTCGGCCTGACATCCCTGGCCCAGTACCAAGTTGTCTCTGGAAATGGAGGAGATGACAGAGATTGCGAAGACTGCAAGTACTATGTAGTTGATGTTAAGGTTAAGAACGGCCATTTTTAGTTGGTATTCTCTTTATCCAGCTACCAACGTTTGTATGTATATATAGATGTTGGAGGTTTGAGAAACGTGTGTTTTGCTTCTGTAAAATTAGACAGAGTAACGCGTGAACTGAACTCCTACTTCACGAGGTTTTTGCATGTCTGTGTGTGATGAAACTCGTGGGAAGTGTGATGGTGAGGCAGGATAGGATTTTTCTAGTACTTGTCTTTCTCGAAATTGGGCTCATTATTGGAGGACCCATCCTTCCAGGAATTGCCAATGCAAAGACTCCATTTTTGCTTTGGACCTTGGAAGATGAAAGTTACTGGCTTGCTTGAACCTTGTGGACCAATTCCTTAATAGCCCGTAAAGGTTAATTGTTTTAAGTTTTATTTATTTATTATTAGTTTATTTTATAATAATAAATATTGATGTATTTTTTCTTCAATAAAATATTTTATTTTTATTTATTCTTATATGTTTTACTTCTTATTTATTATATATCAATTTTATAGTGATTTACTACTGACTACACCTCTAAATCTTAAACATTTTCTTCGATTGGTTAGGTGTCTGGTCCGATTTTTAAATGATTTGTTAGAACAAATACAAAAGCTTGTTTAGTGGTTATTGTGAACATAGTTATATTTCTATTACTATTGACAATTATATGTTAGACAAAACTTAAAGATAAAATATTTTTAATTAATTAAAATTATTATAATCTTTTATATAATATTAATTAATAAATTATAATTAAAAGTTATTTATTTTATTTAAAATTTAATATACTTAATTATTAATTCAAAATTTTATTTAAAATTTATATATTTGAAGATATTTTAAATTTAAGTATATTTATTAATTTAATTTAATTACAAAAATTAAATTAATTAAATTAAATTATTAAATATTATATAAAATTATTTATTTAAATATAATATAATGTTAAATTAAATTTAAACAATTTCATTTTTTTAAATTAATTAGAATTATGCCAAACTAATTCTAAATCCGAGCTCAATGTGGAACTTTCTTTAGCTATGTTCTTGCCACACCTATTAACAATCTAACTTCTTGTCACGTTAGGAGTTAAATCTGACCGAGTGCCTGTTTAGAAAGACTTTTAGAAGGTTAATAAGTATTCTTTTCTACCACAAAAATTATTTTGATGAAAAATAAGCGTTTAACTATAAAATCAAAAAGTACTTTTTAAATAAATATAACTTTTTTTAGCAGCCAAAGTATAATTTTTTAAGAAACTCAAATTTGGAACTTCTCAAAAAAAAAATTTTGTTAGAATTTTCAGATAAATTAATAAGCCTATTTTTTAGTCTCTTTTGTCTTATGTTTTACACATAATTCCCACAATACTCATAAACTCATCTTTACGTTTATTTTAGGAGTTATATAATATTATTTGATTTTAATATGTTTTAATATTTATTTTTATATTAGTTTTACTTATGTTATAATCCATATAAAAGTTTTGGTTAAATATATTTTTCATTTATGTTTCATATGGTTTAAAATTATATAATAATTAATATATTGTGCTTTATATATTGTTTAATATACTTTAAATAATATTTATATGCATAAATAATTTTTATTATAAAATAAAAAATAATTAAAATTAAAAACACTTTTTATTTTTATGTTGTCAAACAGTTTACTGTATGAAGCTTTTTCAAAAAAGCTATTTTTTACATAACAGTCAAACAATTAACTGACTTCTTAAAAAAATTAAAAAATGTACAAAAAAAATTCTACTAATAAATATTCTACGGTTATAAACCCAACCAAATAAAGGCTGAGGTTGTCTTACTTCCGGAGCTTCCTAGCCCGTGACCAAACCCTACAACAGAACTAAGCACCTTAACAATCTTGTCTTCTTCTTCGTTCAATCTTCCACCTTGTCGAGGGCCGCCTTTATGTACTAGAGAACCGAATTTTGGCATTTAGCAGATGACCAAACAAGCCTAAATTTGTATTTAACAACCTCAAATATTGTCTGGAGCTTTAATATGATAAAAATATTTTGAGAAAAAAGAGACATGCAATCCTCCAAGTTTGTCCGAATGTTTCAGAAAGAGATGGGAAAACACACCCTCACAAAGCACAAAGCACAAAGCGTTGTTAAGACCGATAGCTGCTAAAGACAAGGAATTCACTTTCATAGCAAGAGACCAAATTCTTTGTCTTTAACCATAAACTAAGTCAAACAATTGTATACATATAAAAGGCTACTTAGTGCTTCTGATTCTGCATTCTTTTTTTTTTTAATTGCTAATTAGTGAAGCAAAAAGAGCTCCCTTGTTCTACTTTGCCATTTCTATTTTATGGAGGGATATATATGTTGATTGATTATGACTAATAAGAGGTTTAGCATTTGTTTGGTTGGAATTATATAGTAAAGCTTTCGTTAGTATAGTTTTTTTCTATAAATCTTTTCTGAGAAGAAATTTTCTAAGAAGTCAGTTGACTGTTTAACTGTCATTTAAAAAAGACCTTTTTTTAAAGAGTTTTATACAGTAGACTGTTTGACAATATAAAAAAAAGGTAATTTTAATTTTAATTTTAACTATATTTTATTTTGTAATAAAAATTATTTATGCATATAAATATTATTTAAATTATAATTAAACAATATGCAAAGCACAATATATTAATTATTTTATAATTTTAAACTATATAAAACATAAATAAAAATATATCTAACCAAATCTTTTATATGGATTATAACATAAGTAAAACTAATATAAAAAATAAATATTAAAATATATTTAAAAAGCCAAATAATGAATTTGCAAGATAAACGTGAAGATGAATTTGTGAGTATTGTAGAAATTATGTGTAAAACATAAGGGTAAAAGAGACTTAAAAATATGCTCATTAATTAATCTAAAAAATTTACCTGAAAAGTTATTTGAGAGGGTTTTTTGAAAATCTCCAAATTTGAGCTTTTTTAAAAGTTTTATTTTAGCTGCAAAAAAACATATCTATTAAAGTATTTTTTTATTTTACAGTCAAACATCAATTAAAAAAAAAGACTTTTGTGGTGAAGAAAAATTTTTATTGACCTTTCAAAAACTCATCTAAGCAGTCACTTAAAGTAGTTCAATCGGTATTAAAATTAAGTCACTTAAAGTAGTTTAAAATTTAAAATATGATTAAAGAAGATTACCCTTATCTACTGAAAATTTTGAAGCATTATTAAAAAAGAAAATTATTAAATAAAAATAATTAGTTTATATTTATTTATAAAGACCTATAAATTGTCAGTTTTTTTCAAGCCGTATGTTTATCTAATACGACCAAGAGTACCAGACAGAACGAGAATTGTACAAGACAAGTTAGGGGAATTTGAGAAGTAGTTTCATTTTAAGCCACTTTAGAAAATATTAAGGCACTGTTGCTCATGCTTTGAAGATGCTCTCTGACATTATTTGCTAGATAATATTCTTGTTTGATGCTTACCAATATTTAGAAAAATCATATACTTAGTTAAACCCGAGCTGAAAGAATCCCTCGAAAGAGAAAACTACAAGAACCAAGTTCGGAGATAAATTTGACAATTCCAAGTTCTAATCTTTTGAGTGACTCAATGTTGAGCTAGTGGCATACCAACCAACATCATCGTATTTTCTTTTTATTGTTATAATTGTCAAATCTTTACTTGTGGATTTCATTTCATACATTAAATATATGTTAATTATTTCTATATAATAATTATTATCTATATAATAATTAATTATAAAATAATTTAAATAATTCAAAGTTGTTAACAAGGCAATGAGCTAAGATTCTCCAAGAGCTCCAACCAATGACTTCAATGTAGTTTTGTGTCTGCTTTTGGCGTTTCGGACAACTGCCTTTTGTCCTGACCAATGTTCTGAATACCGTACCGGACTTGGTACCGGATTGGGCTCTGGAACGAAACTGTACCGGTATCGGTCGGTACCGGGTACCGTTTCGGGATATTTTTTAAATTTATAAAATAGTCCCTAAATTTTT
>JANKOE010000009.1:50657339-50672342 GCA_026284465.1 Erythroxylum citrifolium | reverse complement strand
TGCGAGGATGAGTTTCCAAAAAGGAAATTGTATGGATTGGTTATGATTTGAATGAGTTTGAATAAAGAGAAAGAGAATCGAAATGTATGAAAAAAAACAATATACCGGATTTCGGTTTAGCTTAGTCTAAGGTTCCAACGCAACTTTTCGAGCTTTCGGATGTCGGCATTTGTTTCCGTTTCGTTCCGCTTCGAATTCGAAAAGAATCCGTTCTTTTAATTTCTGCTTGCGATTCGATTTGTATTTCGATTAGCGATCCTTCGCTTTCCTTGTTTCGCTCCGTTTGTTTCCATTTTTCGGTTGGGATTCGGCTCCTGAGATCGGGTCCCAACAATTGTTTGGAAGGCAACAATCTAATATTTGATGGGCAAGGAAGCATAATGAAGAAGAAAAAATCCTGTTTACAACATGGCAATGCTTTCGCTCAACTTTACCAATAAGTTGAGGAGTATAAGGTGGGGATTGCAGATGTTAAATTCCATATTGGGAAAGTGTATAAGTTGCCTTTGTACTCGCCACCACTGTCAGAGTAAATGGTTTTGTTTGGCATCTAAAAAAAATGTTCCACTAGATTTTTTTATTTGATAAACACATCTTTAACTTGGGACTTGGTTTTCAATAAATACATCCATGAATATATAGTGTAATAATCAACAACAATAACTTAATATCTAAAATTATCAAAAGAGAGAGACGGGACTAGACCCCAAATATCTGTGTAAGCAACTTCCAGAGGAGAGGAACAAAAAATGGTGTTTATTCCAAAAGTAAGTCGATGACTTTTATTATTTAAACAAGAGTCACGATGAATTGCATCAGATGTAGAAAATGGAAAACTAATGAAAAATTTGCAAAGAATATTGTTTGATGGGTGACCAAGTTTGTGGTACCATAAGTCTCTATTGCCAATTATGGACATGTGAAGAGAAGTAGGTTGTTGTTGAGATAAGGGAAGAGATGGGCATTCAAAAACACCAGCTTTATTTTGACCACGGACCAAGGATGCCCCCGTATTTAGATCCTTGATAAAAAGATGAGGAAAAAATCAATGGAGGTGTTGTTAGTCTTACAAAATTTAGAAACCGATAATAAAATTTTGAAATGTGTGATGAGCATAGAACATTATTTAATTAAAAGGAATTGTGAGAGGAAGAGAGCTGTGTAGAGCTTGTATAAGTGATTAGTATGACATTACCATCTCCAATGAGTATGTCATCAATTCTATCATATTTAGAGTGAATTGAGAGATTATTTAGATTCGAAGTTATATGATGAGAAGATCTTGAATCCACCGAACATGGATTTTGTTTGCTATTGACATCACTACTAGTGACATTAGCTTGGGGCCAATTTGAGTTAGGTAATGGTTTAGAACGAGAGTGACAATTTTTTGTTGTATGGCCAATTTTGTCGCAAAGTTGACAAATGGGGCGAGAGGAAGAGTGATTATTTGAGTACTAGGGAGAGGATGTTGGGTGCATGTTTTTTGGTGTGGGGTTGGGTCTAGTGTTTGATGGTGGATAATTGGTAGTTGAGGTGTATGAAGATGTTTGATGTTGAGGTTTGGGTCCTTTTTTGTAGTGTTATTCCATTATCGTGGTTTGGACTGGGTTGAGCATTGTTTCAATTGGGCAATGATGAGTGATGTGATTTTCTTTCCTTCTTCTTGTTTGAGAAAGGTATCATGATCAAGAAGTTTGGCGTGAAGCTCTTCAAATGTCATTGGTGTTTCTCTTGCTCGTATGACTGCATTGAGTTCTTTGTAATCATTGCTCAGACCATTCAATGAACGTGCAACAATTTATGCGTCACTTAATGGATGACCTATCAATGCCAAGTCATCGATGATAGACTTAATTGATTGCATATAATCCGAAATGGAGACACCTTCTTGAGATGTTTGCATTAAGCTTGACAATAAGGTGAGTATTCTGGTGTTTGAGCGATTTGCAAATGTGACCTCAAGTTTTTGCCTTGTTTCAGATGGAGTCTTTGAGGATGAGATAAGTGGAACAATGTTTCCAGCCAAGGACGCTTGAATGGCTTGGAGAATAAGACGATCTTGGTGCAACCATATTTTTTTGTGTGTGATTAGTTGCTGAAGCTGTATCACCTTCCTATGAGTCAATTTTAAGAGGACAAGGAAGAGAGCCATCTATATAGCCCATTAAATCATAACCAAATAGAAGACTGGAGAATTGAGACCTCCATAAAGCATAGTTTCCATCATGAGACAACTTGAATGGAATTTGAGTGGTTATGTTGATGGAGATTAGTGGATTGTTATGAGAATGATTGTTGTTGGCGGAGGAGATCACGATTGGAGTTTCAGGTGTAGAGGATTCTGACGCCATAAGGAATAGAAAGAGGAGAGAAAAAAAAGGAGTGTTTAAGAGGTAATGCTCTTATGGCAACAGGGGTTATGATACCATATAAAGAGTATAAGAATAAAGAAGTAATAATATTTTTTATTGAATTGATGATTGATTTACAAAACGAGCAGGATATATATAGAAGTTTACAAACTGAAATAAGTTGACATATTCCTGGATTATAGCTAACAAAATAGATATTTGTAATGACTGAGTAAAGGAAGACGTAGTCTCTTTCTAATTTCTATGCTGAAGAAATGATCCATGCCTAAAGAATCGTTCTAACAAGTTTTGGTAACTATAATGTTCTGTGTTTATGTCTGTTCTTTTGGAGCCTAATTCAGTAGATTTCCATCACCTGACCAGAGTAAGCGCCCTTTGACAAATAGGAGCAACATTTTTTGTTGCTAAATTTACAAATATCCCTTGGCTTGAAGAGCTAAAAAACATGTTTTACGGAGGTTCACAGTGTTCCTCTAGTGTAACCTGACCCGCTGGTAACTATTCGACCCAGGTCGGTTCGAGTCTGGTCAAGTCAGGTTGGGGCAAATCAATTATATATGGGTCGGGCCGAATCAAGTAGGGCTAAGTCAAATTTATTTTGTAATTTGATTAAGGGCAGTGGGGAGATGAGCTAATTGGGTTGGGCCTTTTTAAGCAATGGGCTGAGTAATTTCCAAATCTAGTCAACTTAGGCCTAAACAAATCAGATTGGGTCAAATGGTCTCGATTTAAGCCGAATTAAACCAGTTCAAGTTGGGTAGGATCTAGACAAATGATTCGGGTCAGATTCATTCCTCTCCCGGGCATAAGAGAAGAGAAGAGAAGATGAAGAAAGAAGAAGAAGGATTTGTTATTGCTCTCTTGCGCAGTTGTCTGAGAATGATATTTGTTGATGGGTCTCCCATGTTCGTATCTTCATTGTCCTAAGTCTTAGATCCTCAAAATATTCGCCGATGCAGTTTTAAAAAATTGTTTAATATTTGTTTGGGATAGTTTCTTCTTCTATAGCACTTTTAACAAGCCAAAATGTTACTGGTGAAAACAATAATTTTTAGAGATGATGATTAGCTCATACCTACCCCGCCCCTTCCCGCCTCCACCTCGTTTCACCCTGAAGTCAACGAGTCGAAACTTGGGCTTAGTTTTTTGAAAAATTGGACTTGGTATAAGACTTGACTTTTATAAGTAAAATGACATCATTTTATCTTTTTAATTTTAAAAATTTGGTCTAGATAAAGTCAAACCCAAGTTCAGATAGTGCTATTTTTGGTCTGGTCAGTAAGGAAGGCGTCTGGCTTGACTTATTGTCATCTCTAAGTCTTTGTATTAAGAAATAACAATGGATCAATAAGATTCATGCCTTAAAAAAAATTTAATTAAAATTTCTCAAATTCAAACTTAAATTTAAATACATTAAATTAGAATTAGACCTTATTGGAACTTTAAATTTACGTTAAATAATTTGATTTAATTTGTTGATTCGTGTATTCATATTTTTAATTTGAATAGAACCTAAAATTTAAAAGAATTTTATTGTTTTGATTAATTAATGTTTGATTTATTTTATTATTTCACTTTATTTTTATCTAAATCACAAATTTAAGTAGAAAAAATAAAATATTTCTATATCTAAATTTTAACATGTTTAATTTTAATTAAACAGAATAATAAATTAGATATGTACCAGACTTACGTCCAACTCAAAGCCAATCTTTTCGTAAGGAAATATAAATTTGATATGCGGAAGTTTAATGAAATTTAAGTAGTTGATTATAAATTTTAAAAATTAAATTAAATTAAGAATTTAAGCTCTTCAAATAAAAAAATAAATTGACCTAAAAATTAATTAAATCAAATTTAATTTGTTGATTTCACATTGGACCAACTAAGCGAACCTTGCAATTCCTAATATTAAAATTGTGCTTTCAATCCCAACATGCTCAATCACTAAAAATGGTTACAAAAGATTATGAAAATTATAATTTTATGTAGAAATAAATTATTAAATTTATAAATAAATACCGGTTCGGATCAAACCTGGCAAGTCGGGCATAAATCCGAACCAGTGGGCCTTTAAGACCCGACTACTCGCTCTCTTCTTACCGCCACTGGGAACACTATACTCCTCTCCAAACCGCTTAAATCCCTTTTTCGATTTTCCAATTCATCTCATGAACCCTAACCCTAATTCAAATCCTTAATCCCGCCAATCCATTTAGTTTCCAATTTCAAAGTTGTTAGCAACAGCTACAGACTTTCCTCGTGGTCTCCAAGATGACCAAAGTGTACGGCACCGGCGCTTATGACTTCAAACGCCACCGTGTGGCCGAGTACCCGACGGAGTTTCCCAACCAGCTTGGAGACAAACCGGCGGAGTCGAAACCCAGTTCTACGCTTCCTAATTCGATAACTCTTTTGGAGATTCAACGCGACCGTTTGACGAAAATAGCAGCGGAGAATTGGCTAAATACCGCTGGCGTAGAAGCTGAGAAGCGGAATGCTTTCGATCCAGAGCTTGTGAAGCAGATATACGAGACGGAGTTGAGATTGAAAGAGGGAAGAAAGACCGTTCCGTTACAGAGAGTGATGATTTTGGAAGTTAGTCAGTATTTGGAGAATTATTTGTGGCCGAATTTTGATCCGGAAACAGCCACTTTTGAGCATATTATGTCCATGATTCTAATGGTTAATGAGAAGGTAATTTCAGTAGTTGAATATTATATGCCAGTAGAATGTATACAAATGTTGGCTTGTGTTAGCTAGTGCGCTGAGTAGGGATTTGATGTTAGTAAACTCCAACGTTGACCTTACAAGATAATTCTGTACATACTACAATTTTGTGTATCTTAGTGGGATAATTTTTTGTGGGATCATTATGAAGCTTTTTTTTTTTGAAGAGATCATTATGAAGCTTATTGCTTGTAAGAACGAATTTCATCACTCCTTTCATTTCTAAATTGCAGTTTCGGGAAAATGTGGCTGCTTGGTTATGCTTTTATGACCGTAAAGATGTTTTCCAAGGATTTCTTTGGAGGGTTCTTCAACTGAAAGAGGTTTGTGTCCTGCAGCCTATTTTGAAGTTGTTAATTTTGCCTCATTGTTTTTTCCCTTCTTTGGACTATCTTCCCCATGTTCCCATATGTGAGGTAATGCAGATTGTGTCAAGATATAGGAACATGTAATCAATACTCCTATCTGTCTTGGAAATTAATGTGTTCGTGTTTTTGTACATGGCTAATCATTTTGCTCCCATCTTATGTAATCAGACGACTTATGGATTTCTTTTCATTCTTGACTTTTCATTTTATGACAGCTTTTCCCGAATTTAGTCTTTCAAGAAGTATTTGATACATTGGGTTTGTTTGTAATTTTACAATCTTTGTATATTTGACTCATTTGTTTCTCCAATCTTTTTGTAGGGGAGAGAATTAAGCATAGCAGAGAAGACTAATTACTTAGTTTTCATGATCAATGCCTTTCAGGTATTTTATCACCCCAATTTATGATTTCCGTTGATGCATTGGCTGTTGGCATGACATGCTTTTGTTACTGTTATAGTGTCATAACACTCTTTCTATAATAGGGCTTCAGTCAGAAGTGTAATACGATATAAAAATATCTGTATATGCTACAAACATAAAGCTTAACAGGATTTCAGTTTTTTTTTAAAGACCTTCCTTGTAGAAAACTCAAATCATATGTTAAGTCTGTTTTTTCTTCATATTATTCTTACCATTTTCTCCTAATTTGGAATCCTGTTGCATAGAGTTTGGAAGATGAAATTGTTAGTGAGACAGTCCTGAGATTAGCAAGTCTTCAGTCATGGCACAGTTTGTCGATTGGCCGCTTTCAGGTATGATCTGCTCGTGTTATTTTTGTTTTTTCTTAAAAGTTCTATCAATATTAGTACATGATTATCTTGTGATTGTGTAAGTTGCAGGTGGAGATTTGTCTCAATCCAGATCTGATCAAGAAATGGAAAAGGATGATAAGGAGAGAGACTAAGGAAGCAATGAAACGAGGAGAGCCTTTTGACCCATCATCTTTGCTTGAAGTGAAGTTCTTGAGAAATTTGATGGAAGAGTTTCTTGACGTAAAGTTCTACTTTACTTTTGAAGTCAATGCAATAAACATCCCTTTCCTCAAATGCTAGCTTGTTTAGAAAATAAACGCTTCTTTCATTTGTTTTCAGGTGCTTGATTTCAAGGTTTTTCCTAATCAAGAGGATGGATTTGATATCAGTGGTGGGTTAGTTGATGATGCTGCTGTCTTGTACTGCGAAAGATTTATGGAATTTCTTATTGATCTGTTGAGCCAACTACCAACAAGGAGGTATGTACGTTAGCTGTTGTCCTATCACTTTATTGCCCCCAATTTCTCCAAATACCAATGGAATATAGTTCTCACCAGCCAATTGTTTGCATGGGTGGTGGTTATGTAAGTTTGTCTCTATGTACAAAATGGTTGGGCTTTTGATCTCATAAAAACAAAAAGAAATTCTTCTGATATATTTTCAGTTGCTGAATTTTCTGCTACCTCTTCTACGTGGACAGGTACCTGAGACCTTTGGTTGCTGATGTTGCTGTTGTTCCAAAATGTCATTTAAGTGCTCTTTATAGACATGAAAAGGGCCGGCTCTTTGCACAACTGGTTGACTTATTACAGTTTTATGAGAGATTTGAGATCAATGATCATATTGGGACACAATTAAATGATGATGAGATGCTTCAATCACATTATGACCGTTTCCAGGCTTTCCAGCTTTGTGTCTTCAAAAAAATCCCCAAGGTCTGTTGTAATATCAATTTCCCTTCAAACAATCTTACAGTTCTCTTTGCTTCATTTATATTAAAAAAATGCCACTTCTGTGTGAAAAATTTGTATCCAACAATAAGGTTTTGCCTAATGTTTGGTTGTGTGGAAACCTTTGAACTCATCTCTTTGCTCTACATTGATGCTTGTAGTTGCGAGAACTTGCATTAACTAACATTGGTGCAATTCACAAGCGGGCTGACCTGTCTAAGAAGTTGAGTGCGTTGACTCCTGAAGATCTAAGAGACTTGGTTTGTCATAAGGTACAGTGGTTGTCCTTGTGCATATGTGGATAATTTAGTCAATAACATGGGCTGTATAACATTAATGGTGATTTATGTGTATAGCACACATTTGGGCTTACTTGCAGAATATGTTGTGTATCTAGATTCATGAAATTATTTGAGATGGAACTTTCATTTTTCCCTTGCTGATCTTTTCCTGTCTTTAATCAGCTCAAACTAGTATCAGTTGAAGATCCCTGGTCTGAAAGAGTGGACTTTCTTATTGAAGTCATGGTCTCCTTCTTCGAGAAAATACAATCTCAAAAAGAAGCTATAAATGCCCTTCCACTCTACCCCAATGAGCAAATTATGTGGGATGAAAGCCTTGTACCTAGCATAAATTATTCTGGAGAAGGTTGTTTGGCTCTTCCAAAACTTAACCTGCAATTTTTAACTCTTCATGATTATCTTCTTAGAAATTTTAACTTGTTCCGACTTGAATCAACATATGAGATTCGTGAAGATATTCAAGAAGCTGTACCCCACCTCCTTGCCTACATAAACAATGAGGGGGAAACTTCTTTTCGTGGTTGGTCTAGAATGGCTGTGCCAATAAGAGAATTCAAGATCACAGAGGTCAAACAGCCAAATATTGGTGAAGTCAAACCGTCATCAGTGACGGCAGAAATTACTTATAGCATCTCCAGTTATAGGGCACAAATAAGATCAGAATGGGATGCCCTTAAGGAACATGATGTTTTATTTTTACTGTCAATTCGCCCTTCTTTTGAGCCTCTAAGTGAAGAGGAAGCTGAGAAGGCTAGTGTGCCACAGAGGCTTGGCCTCCAATATGTCCGAGGATGCGAGGTTATAGAGATTAAAGATGAGGAAGGAACACTCATGAATGATTTCACAGGAAGAATCAAAAGGGATGAGTGGAAACCACCTAAAGGTGAAATGAGAACTGTGACTGTTGCTTTAGACGCAGCACAGTATCATATGGATGTCAGTGATATTGCAGAGAAAGGTGCAGAAGATGTTTATGGGACATTTAATATATTAATGAGAAGAAAACCGAAGGAAAACAACTTCAAAGCAATTCTAGATTCCATAAGAGATCTCATGAATGAATATTGTATTGTTCCTGAATGGTTGCACAATGTATTTCTGGGATATGGGAATCCTTCTGCAGCACAATGGACCAATATGCCTGATCTTCTTGAAACCGTAGATTTCAAAGATACGTTTTTGGATGCTGACCATTTGAAGGAGAGTTTCCCAGATTATGAGGTCGGTACTGCCTTTTCATTTAAATTTGTGATGGCATACTGAACATACAGCATATTCTCAGTTCTGAGAAGTTCACAGTTCTGTTCTGATCTGTTCTTTTCCCATATTATTGAGAGTGTTGTTTAGCTTTTCTCCTACTGATTTTATAACTGCCACTAGGCTTCATGAACTGTTGTGATACAATACATTAGCAGTTCCTATCACTATTATTGGGAGTATTGTCAACTTCCTCTCATACCAGCAATCATTGATATCTTTTGTTTGTCTCAGGTTTCTTTTATAAATCCAGATGGCAGTGAAAACTTAGAACCTAGACCTCCTTTTCGAATTCGGCTTCCCAGGACGCTGAAGGGTGACACTCATGCACTTCCTGGGAATAAGAAGTCTACTGTTGATTCATTGATTGATGTCAACATGATTGATGCTGTTAACAAGAAGGAAGACCTCATTGTTGAAGCATACATTCCTCCTGACCCTGGCCCTTACCCCCAAGATCAGCCAAAACAGAACGCAGTCAGATTTACTTCGACTCAGGTAGGTGGCAGCTACTTGTTTCAGTCTTGTTGGGAACTTCTCAATTGTATGCCTTTCTTTACATTTCTAACATGATTGGTTCAGATTTGGGTTTCTCATCAGTCGAACAGCTCTCTCATCCCTTGTTCCTATTTGTTCTCATCTCTGAATTTCTTAGTTTGTAACTTCCCTTCCTGCCTCTTTCTAGAAGATCTAGGCAGGCAGATGTTATGAAAGTGATGTTAATTTATATAGTTTGGTGATGATGAAAATAGTGGGATTGCAATTACACCATCTTTTCTGAGGATCTTTTTTTATCATATCTTTCAACTAGTGTTTTATCACCAAGAAGTGGCTAATGGGCTTGAACTCCTCAGTGTGTCTTAAACTTTGAAAAGTAATCATTCAAATGGGCTTTCATCTCTTATTCCTACTTGATCTTTGTTCTTGGCTACTTATGTGACACTAGATTGGTGCCCAGAAGAAAGTAGTGACAAGATATTTATCATGTCTTTAATGCTATAGGTCGTTTATATCTGAACACATTTATTGTTTTTGTTGACTAGGTTGGGGCAATCATCTCAGGAATACAGCCAGGGCTAACTATGGTTGTCGGGCCACCTGGTACCGGAAAGACTGATACTGCTGTGCAGATCTTGAACGTATTATATCATAACTGTCCATCTCAGAGGACATTAATAATCACTCATTCGAATCAGGCCTTGAATGACCTTTTTGAAAAGATTATGCAGGTATGGGGTTTAGTGGTCCTTTCATTGTAAATATTATTTATCTAAACCTAGGATCTTGCAGGACATAATTCTACCTTTCTAGCTTGTGCCTCTGATATGGCATATTTGATGCAAACTTTTTCATACCTCTAACTTTTTCAGAGAGACGTTCCAGCACGATATCTTCTTCGACTGGGTCAAGGTGAACAGGAACTGGCTACTGATCTTGACTTTAGCAGGCAGGGCCGTGTTAACTCGATGCTTGTTCGGCGGTTAGAATTACTTGGTGAAGTGGAGAGGCTTGCAAGGTCACTCCAACTTCCTGAGGACGTAGGTTATACTTGTGAAACTGCAGGATACTTTTGGTTGCTTCATGTCTATTCACGCTGGGAACAATTCATTGCTGCTTGCGTGGGTAATGAAGACAAACCATCATTTGTTCAGGAGCGGTTCCCCTTTAAGGAATTCTTCTCCAACACTCCTCAACCTGTCTTTAGTGGTCAGTCATTTGAAAAAGATATGTGGGCCGCTAAGGGTTGCTTTAGTCATCTGAAGACTATGTTCCAAGAGCTAGAAGAATGTAGGGCTTTTGAACTGCTTAAATCAACTGCTGATCGAGCAAATTACCTTATGACAAAGCAGGCAAAAATAGTAGCAATGACTTGCACTCATGCAGCCCTGAAGAGAAAGGACTTTCTTCAATTAGGTTTCAAGTATGACAACCTGTTGATGGAAGAGAGTGCCCAGATATTGGAGATTGAAACTTTCATCCCAATGTTACTTCAAAGGCAGGAGGATGGTTATGCCCGGCTTAAGCGTTGCATACTGATTGGTGATCATCACCAGTTACCTCCTGTTGTGAAGAATATGGCGTTTCAGAAATACAGCCACATGGACCAAAGCTTGTTTACAAGGTTTGTTCGGCTTGGTATTCCTTATATTGAGCTCAATGCCCAAGGTAGAGCTAGGCCAAGCATAGCTAGACTTTACAATTGGAGGTACCGAGATCTGGGAGATCTTCCTTTTGTGAAAGAGAGCAGCATATACCATAGAGCTAATGCAGGATTCTCATATGAATATCAGCTTGTGGATGTGCCTGATTACCATGGCAGAGGGGAGACTGCCCCTTCCCCTTGGTTCTATCAGAATGAGGGAGAAGCAGAATATATTGTGAGTGTTTACATCTATATGCGATTGCTGGGATATCCTGCAAACAAGATTTCCATCTTGACAACTTATAATGGTCAGAAACTTCTGATTCGTGATGTCATCAACCGACGATGTGTTCCTTACAACTTCATTGGTCCTCCTAGCAAGGTGAGACACCAATGATTTATATTATCCACCTGAATTAGAGTTTGCTAAGATTTGGTCTGCATGAAAAAAAAAAGTGTTTATTTTCATAACTTCCATCTCTTCATTATTGTTGTCATTCTTGTCATCACCTAATAAAATTAATCCACAGCATTCTCTGGGAAACTTATATGGGTTATCCATGGACAAATTATGTTAATTCAGTTAATATTTCTTTTGTTTGAATGTTGAAGATATCCATGTCATGCTTGGTATAACAAGTTTATTTGTAATATCTCAGGTCACTACAGTTGATAAATTTCAAGGGCAGCAGAATGACTTTATTTTACTCTCTCTTGTGCGGACTCGCTTTGTTGGTCATCTTCGTGATGTTAGAAGATTGGTCGTTGCTATGTCTCGTGCCAGACTTGGACTCTATGTGTTCTGCCGACGTTCATTGTTTGAGCAATGCTATGAATTGCAGCCTACATTTCAGCTTCTGCTGCAGAGGCCTGACCATCTTGCCTTGAATTTTAATGAGATGTCCTCATACACAGAAAGACTTGTTGAGGATATTGGACATCCTTATCTTGTGAGTGACATTGAGGAAATGGGCCACATTGTAGTTGATAAAATGAATCAAATATATCAGGTACAGTCCTTCTCTGATCACATCAATTTTCCCATCTTGTTAGTGAGTAGTTGGTTACTGAATCCAGTAGAAACTGTGTAGTTCAGATTAGACCAATTCATAATAGCATTATGTTGAAGCTAAAAGGTACACAGTGATTTTAGTTTGCAAATACGAGCTGAAACATGCCAAGTTGCAAAACTATATTTTAGAGTATATACTAAAGTTTGAAGCATACTTCTATAATTGCATTCCAGTATCTGTCGACCCAAGTTTACTGCTCTGACGCCCATTTCTTAACTTTTATTGTCAGGCAAGTATGATGAATCATCAGTTTCAGCAGTATTTGCCATCATTGGATGTATCCGGGCCTGAGAAAGGTGCAGAGGACAATGACGCACTGGAGCAAAGCCAGCCAGGTGAAGCTATGGATGGTGTTGCAGGTAGTCAAAATGGAGATATACCTCTCGATGAACAATCCAATGAGGGCTTGCCACCTGAAGGAGTTGCAAGTCAAAGTGCAGATATACCTCTCGAGGAACAATCCAATGACGGCTTGCCACCTGAAGGAGCTGCAACTCAAAATGCAGATATACCTCTCGGGGAACAATCCAATGAAAGTTTGCCACCTGAAGGAGGTGCAGTTCAGAATGGAGATTTACCTCTCGAGGAACAATCCAATGAGGGTTTGACACCTGAAGGACGTGCATCTGAAGAAGCTGCAATGGAGGAGCAGATTACTCAAAATAGTGACTGAAGATGATAACTGGAAGACTTGAGCTGGGAGGGCGATTTTTCAGCAGCAAGGCACACGATTATAGCACACATGTACGCCACAATAAACGAGCACAAGCAAAGTATAGACAGGAAAGGCGGGTGAAAGACAGGTTACTGGGGGTGATTTTATCCATACAGTGCCTTGGTTATATAGGATCGAGAAGTATCCTAGAGCGAGTACGACCATCTTCTGCTTTGTATAAGCAAAGAATTGGTACGCACTTCGATTTGTAGGATTTTGCCAGTGGTCAGGGACCCGAGATGCAAACTGGGAATCTGTAGAAGTAACTTCTTTTGTTGGTGTTGGATAGATGGTATTTCTTACCGTTCCTGAATAGTTGAAGGATCAAAGTAGTTTTAGAGATAAACAGGACATGTAAAACTAATACCTTCAGGTATTGAAGAACGCTGCTTCAGTTAAATCTGTAATGGATGTAACTATAAGGCAGATCAAACTGTTTATGCAATTTGTTATTGTGACGAGTTATCTATTAGAATGTAAGAAAATTATCAAAAAAACTGATTAAAATCTCTTATGTGTGATAAAGTAGATTAAGAATATATATATATAGAAGATTAATTATGTTTCATGACCAAAGTTTTAACACGGTTTAGAATTTTGATTATGATGGTAAGTACTGATTATTTAATATTACATTTGTAAAAGATAAGCTGCTGTTTAGTTTTAAGTTTTATTATGTGATTTTTTTTTAAATTGTTAATATTAAAATAATTATATTGTTTATTAATAAAAATTACATATTAGATAAAACTTAAAAATAAATAATTTTTAATTTAATAAGTTTAATTTAATGTTTTATATAATATTTTTAAACAAAATATTAATAAAATTATTTTATTTTATTAAAATACAAACTTAAAATTTAAATTTATAGAAAAATTAAATATATTTTAATTATTGAATTAAATTTATTCAATTAATTACAAAAATAAAATAAAATTACAGTATTTATAATTATTATTAATAATTAATATATTAAATACATAAATAATATGTGTAATTAATAATAAATTAGATTATAAGAAAATAGAATAAAAAAATTAAAAAATCACTTTGGTTTTTATAATTTTTTAAAATTAGAATAAAAACCAAATTAAAAATCGAAACAAATAATTTTTTTACTAAATTAAAAAATAAAACAAATGGTCAAATTAAATAACCAATATGAATATATAAGATCACACAAGCAATACAGAACCTTCAGCTTCTGTTGATGTTAAAATGGGAGGATTCAGGGAGGCCAATTCTAAGAATTCAGGGTCTTGTTCAAGCGCAGTCATTATGTTCTCGTCCAGTGTCATCCAAGCCTCCACGGCGTTGCCTCTTCCAACTTCTTTTAACACCGTGAAGTTCGAGTCTGTTGGGACTAACTTCTCCGAATAATCCAACCCAAACAGGCTTTCCCCAAACAAAGTCGATTTCATTGAATCGAAACATGAGCCAACTGGCAAAGGCAAAAGCTTCTGAATTCCCTTTGAACAGCTCTGCATGTCTGTTTAGTTGCTCAAACTGTTGGATCGCAACACGCAGCGGAATTTAAAATTGCAATCACATATAGATTTATTGCATTTAAATATCATACTTAAAACTTAACAGTCAGAAATAAATACCTGGAATTCGCGAGAATTAATCGATATGAACTTCGAAATTACGAAGTCTCTATGTGCTCCACACCGAGAAATATATCCCGCTTTCAATACTTGATATGGCTATAAATAAATCTGAAGAACCCTTTCTTCAAGAATAGAGGAAACAATTTTTCTCTTGATTCTCTTGTATATTTTCTCGTACAAAAAACAAAGACTTCTCTTTGATTTTTATTCATGTATCAAAAACAAAAAACCGAACAAAATGCACTAAGCATTGCTGGAATATAAAAGGTTCCTTCTCACTGTTTGTTTACGGAAAATCAAAGACTTATCTTTGATTAACTCTGTTCTGCCATGCGCGTAATCTGATTACTGTTTTTCAAGCACACTTTATCTTTGTTTGTTTGCAGGAACGTCAACCATTGTTATTCATTTTTCAAAATAAGGGTGCTGAAAGCATATATGGCAGATACACTTTGTATCTTACTGCACAAAGAACGAAAAAACTCACCTTTTCTCTTCACTGTTTGTCACTTTTAGTCAAAAGGAAGAATGTAAGAGTACATATCGTGCACAACTCTTTTTGTTGTTCTATTTGAAAACCAAAACAAAACAAAATACATTTGTTTTGTATATCACCGTTCACAAATGAACGAGCAACCACTTCCGTTTTAATAAATAAAATAAAACCATTTTATTTTATTATTATTACTAAAATGAAATAAAATAAAACTATTTTATTTTAT
>JANKOE010000009.1:50614535-50657239 GCA_026284465.1 Erythroxylum citrifolium | reverse complement strand
CAGGAGACCTAGTTCCTTAGTCAGATTTAAGGAACCTTTTGGATAGAGTCATGGCTCAGAGGTCTGTCAGCTGTCACCAGGAGTTTCTAGTTTGAGTTTTTGTGAACTGCTAGGTTTTGTATAAGCTTTGCAAGTAGTCGTTTGATGGTATCAATGTAAAAGCATGATAAATGATTGGTTTTAAAGATTTCTGATTTTCGAGTATGTTAGATGACGCCATATGTAGAATTGATTGCCATGTGTAAGTCGGATTTGTTTTTCTCCAACATACCATTATCATAAGGTATGTACGTGGATGTCCTCAGGGTATTCGGGTATTTGCTTTATGGTAGTGGGATGTTGCAACATGGCATCTTATATCAAAATCATGGTCACCACACTATAGAAGGTTTCACAGATGTTGACTATGCAAGAGATCTTTCAGACAGACCTCTATCACAGGGTACTTTATTTTCGTTAGAGGCAATATTGTTTCTTGGAAGAGTAAGAAACAGTGTTGTATCCTTATCAAGTGTAGAATCTGAATATAGGGATATGACGTAGACTACCTGTGAACTTATATGGCTACGTCATTTACTTGGTGAGATTGGGTTTGTTTAGTCTAAACCAATGATGTGACCCCTATATACCTCCTGGGAGGATATGCAAGTGCCACATAGATAGAACCAAAACAAATCCAAAACATACAAAACATTTCATACATACATTTCCAGAATCTTAAACAAGCATACATTACATATCTTAAATTCGAAAACAAGTCTGAATTAAGGTTATTACAAACCTTTATTCAAATTCAAAAGTCATATACATCAGATAAAAGCCCAAAAATAAACTCAAAAATATATTTTGACAAACAAAACTCAATCTCCTTTGGCCATTGCGGTTGACTTGTCCCAGTCTTTATAATCTTTGTTCTGAACCTACACGGAACAAATCCACCGTGCTAAGCATATAGCTTAGTGAGTAAAAACTAATCTATACATGAAGTGACAACTCATCATACTGAATCATGTAACAACATAAACATGCATTAAAATATTTCTTTAACAATAAATCAGACATAATGCATTTCAAAACAGATTTTATAATTAATAGAACTGAATATCACAAGAGGGTATAAACCCTTCAGAATCATAACATAATTTTGTTATGTCAGAAATAACATATAGCAGAATACAAAATCAGATGACTGCTAATCCATTTACAAAAGTGGGTAACGAGACTTATACAGGAGAGACCGAAGTCGAGACACCGAAGTGTCACAGAAGAGGCCGAAGTCTCGACAACAAAGTGTCACAGGAGTAGCTACAAACCCTTCTAGGCATGCCTATTTACCCACAACTAGGACTTAACAGATTCAAAAATAGAAATGTGTAAAATTCAGTTCACATATAAATCAATGTTTCCATACCATGTATTCCAACATATCACATTCTTACAACTTTGCAAATTATTCAATGATCCAAAAACAATAGCAAACAAAACAGTCATACCAAAAATATAAAAAATTTATTACTTAATTACTAACAAAATTGACCATCTAAATTACTTACAAAAGCTCCCTTTTTGCTTATTGCCTCGAAGTCCTGGCAATATTTGGAAATGGTCGCTTTATGCGTGTCTCTATAACATTTAATACAATCACATATCACTACTGTGCATGATTATGAAATCATTTATGAACATTCATGTATACTGAATATGTATAATGCATGTTCATGACAAATTTTGGGTTTCTTATCCTTAATCTTTTCACATTATCGATCATGTGAAAGCATACTCAATTTCTTAATCCAGATTTATCTCACAACCAAATTTCAAATCAATTTTGCTCAATTATTTTCATTAGGAAGGTGAGGCAATTTGATAACACTTTTTTCTAGAAAGTTGTTCTCCCAAGTCTTAAGTTTCTAATGATACCAAGATCATTCCATTTGGTTCTATATTCAATGAGTTATGTTCAAAATACCACAGATCGTGTACAATCGAAATTTTGGCTAGAGCATGATCATGCATTCAAGTTTTATAACCCATATCTCTCAATTCCAATATCTAAAAATTACAAACTTTATACCCATTTAAAGTTAAGAGAATAAGGTACAACTTTGGTGAAGATACCTCAATCTAATTCAGCCTACATCAATATAGTTTATTTAATAGCCACAGAACATGATTTCTGTCCTTGGTAGTGCTATAGCCTAAGCCAAGACTCAATTTCATGCCAATTTTGAAAGTTTTAGAGACAGAATTAAACCTCGATTACTTCAGATAATTTGTAGCCCTATGTCTCTAGTTTACTCCAACAAAAATCACTCCATTCAGATAACTACAGAGCAAGTTACGAAGCATATTCAAGTTGTGCAGGAAAGACTTCTCCGCGGCGAACCAAGGAAAGTTGGCCATGGCGAACTTTTCCAGAGAGGTAAATTCCTCATGAATTCTTACAATTTGGCCGCGGAGAACCCAAGAGGTGGCTGTGGTGAACTTTTCTGGAGAGGAAATCCATCAAGTTGGCTGCGGCGAACCAAGGAGAGTTAGTCGCGGTGAACTTTACCGTGTTTTATTCATCTTCTTTCTTCTCTTTTTCACCAAAATTTTCTCCTTCTTCTTCCATTTTTTTTCCAAATTTCTCATTCCTGTCTCATTCAATCTATGACTCCATTATTTTCTTCTCTTTTCGACTCCCATTACAGTTCAAAATCATCCACAACAGATCAAAATTCAAGATTACACACTAGCACTAAAAATAGAACATATACGAACATTCACCAATTTCTGCATTTTTTATTTTATCAACTTTATACTACGACTTCACCAAATCTTCATTTCATATCATTAAACTCACTTAAACTCATCTCTATAAACACTTCACATGTTCATGCAAGAATAGTAAAAACAACCATATACGTATTTCTCTAAACCATAACAGAGACATCAACTATCGTGAACTCATATCCAAAATAGAGTCTATTTCATACCTTTTTGGACGATTCCTATTTCATAAAGCCATCATCTAATTCATTCATCACCGAAACTACACTTCTCAAACCCACTCATGCATGTATATATTTACACTGTAAAACATCATCAGAGTTACTTACTTGTTTAAGCAAAAACTCTAATAGTAACCTCCGGTGGAAGCAGTAACAAATCTCCAGTAATGAGATTTCGGTGGATAATTAGAAAACAAGGAACAAGTTCTGTGTTGAAAGCTTACGGTGAAAAACATGCTACAGTGTTCTTCTCCTAACTCAAAACATAACCCACGTATCCTCTTTGCATATATTACATATGTCAAGTCTGCCACTTATCATAATTTAAGTAAGCCATTTGTCAATATCTATTCAGTCCACATGTCACACTATAATTGGTCCATTTATCAATTTAAAAAATATTCCAAATTTTCAAAAATTGACCAAAAATTTTGAAATAGTCATAATATTCTCCAAATAAAGTTTAACCATAAATAATCCACAATCATATTTTAATCACATTAATAACTCAATTATACCTGAAAATGTCAATGAATGCATGTACAATTATTTGTATGTGTCACAAATATATATTCACTTATAAGTGAATAATCAAATATGCAAAGCATACAATGCACTGCTAATTCCTCATTATTCTAACCCCTAGTGTGGGGTGTTACAATTCTTCCCTCCTTAAGAAATTTCAACCTTGAAATTTTACCTAATTCAAATAGTTGTAGATACTGAGCTTTCATGGTTTCTTCTAGTTCCTATGCTGCTTTCTCAAGTCCATGGTGTTGCCAGAGTACTTTTACTAAAGGTATTTGCTTGTTCTTAAGTTCCCTGACTTCTCTGGCTAAAATAGAAGCTGGGCCTTCTTCATAAGACAAATCCGGTTGTACCTGAATTTTTTGCACAGGAATATTATGTGTAGCATCTGACCGATATTTTCTTAGCATAGAAACACGGAACACATCATGTAGCTTGGCCAATTCTTCAGGAAGAGCCAACTGATAAGCTACCGGTCCGACTCTTTTGAGAACTTCATAAGGACTAATGTATCGCGGACTAAGTTTACCCTTCTTACCAAATCGAAGTATCTTTTTCCACGGTGACACTTTCAAGAATACCTAATCACCTACTTGATATTCAATATCCCTTCTTTGTAGATTAACATAAGACTTCTGCCTATCACTGGCAGTTTTCAATCTTTGTTTAATAATCCGAATCTTTTCTCCAGTATCTTTCATAATTTCAAGCCCGGTCACCTTGCTTTCACTCAACTTAGTCCAACATACTAGAGTTCTACACCTTCTACCATACAACGCTTCATAAGGCGCCATGCCAATGCTGATCTGATAACTGTTGTTGTAAGCAAACTTCATCAGAGCTAAATACTTATCCCAACTTCCTGGAAACTCTAACACACAACCTCGAAGCATGTCTTCCAATATCTGTATAACCCGTTTATACTGTCCATCTGTCTGGGGATAGAAAGCAGTACTAAACTTAACTTGAATACCCAAAGCCTTCTGTAAACTTTTCCAGAATCTCGAAGTAAATCGAGGATCACGATCAGAAATAATAGACAATGGTACTCCATGCAGCCTCACTATCTCATTAACATGTATATCTACAAGCCTATCCAAAGATTAATTAGGACGAACATGTAGAAAATCAGTAGATTTGGTAAACTTATCTACAATCACCCATATCGCATCATGCTTCCTTTAAGTGAGAGGAAGTCCAGTGACAAAGTCCATGGTAATGTTATCCCATTTTCATTGAGGAATAGATATAGGATGTAACAAACCAAATGGAACCTGGTGCTCAGCTTTAACCTGTTGACATGTCAGACATTTAGCTACATAATCCACAACATCTCGTTTCATACCTGACCACCAGTAATACTACTTCAGATCCTGATACATCTTGTTTCCACCAGGATACATAGTAAATATTGTATTATGAGCCTCAAACAACAACTTCTTCTTCAATTCATCATTAGCTGGCACACATAACCGATCTTTATAATACAATTCACCATCTCCTTACATAGAAAAATTAGATTGTTTACCTTCTCAAGTAGCCAAGATAAGTTGTTGTAACTTATCATTAGCTCTCTGAGCATCACAAATTTTTTGTCTCAAAATAGGCCTTGCTTTCAATTGAGCTATTAAAGCTCCATCAGATATAAATTTCCATTCATTCTACTTAAGTGATAGTGCTGAAATGGTCTTTCGACTTAAAGTATCAGCTCCTACATTAGCTTTACTAGGATGATAGTCCACAATACAATCATAGTTCTTAAACAGTTCCAACCAACGTCGTTGTCTTAGATTAAGTTTCTTCTGGGTAAGCAGATACTTCAGGCTCTTATGATCTGTGAAAATTCTACATTTTTCACCATATAAGTAGTGCCGCCAAATTTTCAAGGCAAGCACTATTGCTTTAAGTTCCAGATCATGTGTTGGGTAATTCTATTCAAGTGACTTTAGTTGCCTAGAGGCATAAGCAACTACCTTTCCATCCTGCATTAAAACACAACCCAAACCAATTCTAGATGCATCAGTATACATAACATACTCCTTACCAGAAATTAGTTGAACCAATACAGGAGCTTCAGTAAGAAAAATTTTCAGTTGATCAAAACTATTCTGACATATATCAGACCATTCATACTTCACTCCATTCCTTAACAGTTTAGTTAAAGGGGATGCTATCACTAAGAACCCCTTCATAAACCGACGATAATAACCAACCAAACCTAGGAAACTTCTCACTTCTGTCACATTTCGTGGTGGCTTCTAGTTAACAATTGCTTTTATCTTACTAGGATCAACTCTAATCCCTTAAGAAGAGACAACATGTCCTAGAAAAGATATCTCTTGAAGCCAGAAATCACACTTGCTCAACTTAGCATACAACTATCTTTCTTGTAGGGTATGTAACACAATTCAGAGATGTTCAATATTATCAAGTTCATTCTTAGAATAGACCAAGATATCATCTATAAACACCACAATAAACTAGTCCAAATAAGGCCTAAATATTCTTTTCATCAGATCCATAAATACTGTTGGAGCATTAGTTAACCCGAATAGCATTACCAGGAATTCATAATGTTCATAACGGGTCCTAAATGCAGTTTTTGGTACATCCACATCCTTTACCCGAAGTTGATAGTATCCCGATCGTAGATCTATCTTTGAAAACACCCCTGCATCTTTCAACTGATCAAATAAATCTTTAATCCTTGGCAACGAATACTTATTCTTCACTGTGACTCTATTCAATTGCCTGTAATCGATGCACATCCATAGTGTCCCATCCTTCTTCTTAACGAACAAAACTGGTGCTCCCCACTGTGACATACTGGGTCGAATAAACCCTTTATCCATAAGCTCTTATAACTGTACCTTTAACTTCTTCAACTCAGTAGGAGCCATTCTGTACGGTGCTTTAGATATAAGAGTAGTGCCAAGCATGACTTCAATAGATAACTCCACTTCCCTTTCAGGAGGGAGTCCAGGTAATTCCTCAGGAAATACATCTCGAATTCATTCATTACAGGAATGTCAAGCAATTTATCACCCTCCTTTTTAGAATCAAACACAAAAGCTAGATAAGCTTTGCATCCCTTCCTGAGGAGCTTTCGGGCTTGCATGACAGATATCACTTTAGCTAAGGAACTAGTACAAATGCCATGCACTATTATTATAGGTTGATCAGGCCTCCTAAGCATAACTATTTTAGCGTCACAATCAACTACTGCCTGATGCTTGGACAACCAATCCATACCTAGAATTAAATCAAATTCATGAAAAGGTAATATAATCAGATCTGCTACGTAATCATTTCCTTGGATCATAATAGGACAGTTCCTATACACCTGATTAACCAACACACTATTACCCAGAGGATTGGTTACATGAATGTTATACTCTAACTGCTCTATAGGCATCTCCTTATTGAATATTTCTCCAACACATATATAGGAATGAGACGATCCAGGATCAATTAATGCATACATTTCATAATTAAAGAGAAGCAATACCAGCAATGACGTCTGGTGCGTCCTGATCCTCACGAACTTTCAGTGCATAAGCTTGAGCCGAAGCAGAAGGCATAGCTAGTCGATTCACAGTTTCTGAGTGGGAACTCGAATTAGGTCTGTTCTGATTATATCCTCCTCGACCTCTATCACGTCCTTTGTTCCTAGTAGATGCACGTGTCTCTGTTCCCAGCAGATGCATATAAGTTTTCTCGACTGGCTTGTGATATCTCATACTGTTTTAGAGGGCAATTGGCTACCATGTGCTCAGTACTACCATAATGGAAACATGCACTAGTGGACCTCCAACAAACTCCCCATTGATGTGCAGAGCAATGAGGGCACTTTAGGGCACCAAAACCTCGGCCCCCAAAGGAACCCCTACCAGAAACAGCTGATGAGGGAAAGTTTTGTCGCCTTCCCCGAGTCATAGACCTCTGAGTATTTTCTGGTATAGAAGTAGTACCTTCCCAACTTTGTTTCCCCGAGGACTGGCCTCCACTAGTAAAGCCCCTTCATTGACTCCTTTCTTCTGATTGTCTCTTGCCTTTCAATTTTCATGGTAGCTTGTATTAACTGATGATAAGTCACTTGTTGCAACAGAGTAAATGATGCCAGATGCTCCTTGATGGGGTCATGCAACCCATCCTCAAATTGATGACACCAGAACTCCTCAGTAAGTACCCGTTTGGGGGCATACTTACTGAGTCGGTTGAATTCCCTTTTGTACTCAGCAACCGACAACTTTCTCTGCTTCAAATTTAAAAATTGCTTCCACTTCTCCTTTCTGTAGGCTTCCATCACATACTTATATTTGAATTCTTGAGCAAAGAAATCCCAAATCAGAGGCACCGGTTAACTGGGGATTCCTCAGAACGAACTTCCACCATTCATAAGCTGCTCCCTGCAGAAGGGAGACAGCACAATGTACCATATACTTTGCTAGACAACTGATCTCATTCAACACCCTCTTCACCTTCTCAATCTAGAATTAAGCTCTTTCATATTCTTCCAAAGATGTGGCAGTAAATTCCTCAACTCTATATTTCCTCAACTGATCAATTGGAGCTTTGGGTGCAATCATACGATGCAGCAACGTCATCATATCCTGGGACAACTTAACCAAAGCCTCTCCCTAAGCTGGAGGTGGAGGTCACAACTCAGCTTCTCCTCGATTGACCCTAAAAGGTCTAAATATTAATGGATGAGTTTACTCCGGATGATTTCTCTTAGCAACTTCATCAACAGCATTGCGAGATCTTTCCATCTTTAATTCTAGAATTAAAACATGGGTCAAACCGTATTAGGCCAGTCATAACTTTTACACTCAAGAATAAACAGTAGTTAAGCGCTGGTTAAACCAGAATCGCCTAAACCATGGCTCTGATACCAAACATTGTGACACCCACATATCCCCTAGGAGGATATGCAAGTGTCACACAAATCGAACCGAAACAAATCCAAAACATACGAAACAATTCATACATGCATTTCCAGAATCTTAAACAAACATACATTACATATCTTAAATTCAAAAACCAGTCTAAATTAAGGTTATTACAAACCTTCAGTCAAATTCAAAAGTCATATACATCAGATAAAAGCCCAAAAACAAACTCAAAAATACATTTTGACAAACAAAACTCAATCTCCTTTGGCCATTGCGGTTGACTTGTCCCATTCTTTACAATCCTTGCTCTGAACCTACACTGAGCAAGTCCACCGTGTTAAGCATATAGCTTTGTGAGTAATAACTAATCAATGCATGAAGTGACAACTCATCATACTGAATCATCTAATAGCATAAACATGCATTAAAAGATTTCTTTAATAATAAATAAGACATAATGCATTTAAGAACAAATTTTATAATTAACAGAACTGAATATCACATGAGGGTATAAACCCTTCAGAATCAGAACACAATTTTGTTATGTCAGAAACAACATATATCATAATACAAAATCAGATAACTGCTAATCCATTTACAGAAGCAAGTAATGGAACTTATATAGGAGAGACCGAAGTCTCGACACCAAAGTGTCACAGGAGAAGTTACAGACTCTTCTAGACATGCCTATTTACCCACAACTAGGACTTAACATATTCAAAAACAAAAATGTTTGAAATTCAATTCACATATCAATCAATGTTTTCATACCATGTATTCTAGCATATCACATTCTTATAGCTTTGCAAATCATTCAATGATCCAAAAATAATAGCAAACAAAATAGTTATACCAAAACTATAAAAAAAATTGCTGAAGTACTAACAAAATTGAATATCTAAATTACTTACAAAAGCTCCTTTTTTGCTTATTTCCTCGAAGTCCCGGCAATATCTGGAAGTGGTCTCTTTATGCGTTTCTCCATAACATTTAATACAATCACATATCACTATTGTGCATGATTATGAAATCATTTATGCATATTCATGTATACTGAATATGTATGATGCATGTTCATAACAAATTATGGGTTTCTTATTCTTAATCTTGTCACATTATCGATCATGTGAAACCATACTCAATTTCTCAATCCAGATTTATCTCACAACCAAATTTCAGGTCCACTTTGCTTAATTATTCTCATCAGGAAGGTGAGGTAATTTGATAACACTTCTTTCTAGAAAGTTGTTCTCCCATGTCTTAAGTTTCTAATGATACCAAGATCATTCCGTTTGGTTCTGTATTCAATGAGTTATGCTCAAAATACCACAGATTGTGTACATTCAAAATTTTGGCTAGAGCATGATCATGCATTCAAGTTTTACAACCCACATCTCTTAATTACAATATCCAAAAATTACAAAATTTATACCAATTTGAAGCTAAGAGAATAAGCTATAACTTTGGTGAAGATACCTTAGTCTAATTCGGTCTACATCAATACATTTGATTTAATAGCCACAGGACATGATTTATGTCCCTGGTAGTGCTACAATCTAAGCTAAGACTCAATTTCATTCCAATTTTGAAGGTCTTAGAGACAGAATTAAAACTCTATTTCTTCAGACAATTTGTATCCCTATGTCTCTAGTTTACTCCAAATTAAAAATCACTCCATTCAGATAATTACAGAGCAAGTATGCCTAAAATACCAAAGAATGTTCAAGTTGTGCAGGAAAGACTTCGTCGTGGTGAACCAAAGAAAGTTGGCCGCTGCGAACTTTTCCAGAGAGGTAAATTCCTCGTGAATTCTTACAAGTTAGCCGTAGTGAACTTTTCCAGAGAGGAAATCCTTCAAGTTAGCAGCGGCGAACCGAGGAGAGTTGGTCTCGTCGAACTTTACTATGTTTTATTCATCTTCTTTCTTCTCTTTTTCACCGAAATTTTCTCTTTCTTGTCCTTCCATTCTTTTTTCTAGATTTCTCATTTCTATCTCATTTAATCTATGACTCCATTATTTTCTCCTCTTTTCGACTCCCATTACAGTTCAAAATCATCCACAACAAATCAGAATTCAAGATTACACCCTAACACTAAAAATAGAACATATACGGACATTCACCAATTTCTACACTTTTCATTTTATCAACTTTATACCACAACATCACCAAATCTTCATTTCATATCATTAAACACAAAACACACTTAAACTCATCTCTATAAACACTTCATATGTTCATGCAAGAACAGTAAAAACAACCATATACGTATTTCTCTAAACCATAATAGAGACATCAACTATCATGAACTCATATCCAAAACAGAGTCTATTTCATACCTTTCTGGAAAATTCCTATTTCACAAATCCATCATCTAATTCATTTATCACCGAAACTACACTTCTCAAACCCACTCATGCATGTATATATTTACATCATAAAACATCATCAAAGTTACTTACTTGTTTTAGCAAAAACTCTAACAGTAACCTCCGGTGGAAGCAGTAATAAATCTCCAGCAGCGAGATTTCGGTAGATAAACAAAGAATAAGGAACGAGTTGTGTGTTAAAAGCTTACGGTGAAGAACAAGCTACAGTGTTCTTCTCCTAACTCAAAACATAACCCACGTATCCTTTTTGCATGTATTACATGTGTCACTCAAACAAGTCTACCACTTATCACAATTTAAATAAGCCATTTGTCAATATCTATTTAGTCCACATATCACACTGTAATTGGTCCATTTATCAATTTATTTTCTAGTCAAAAAATACTCCAAATCACTAAAAATTCACGAAAAATTTCGAAATAATCATAATATTCTCCAAATAAATTTTCACCACAAATAATCCATAATTTATATTTTAATCGCATTAATAACTCAATTATACCCATAAATGTCAATGAATGCATGTACAATTTTTTGTATGTGTCACAAATATATATTCACTTATAAGTGAATACTCAAATATGCAAAGCATACAATGCACTACTAATTCCTCATTATTTTAACCCCTAGTGTGGGGTGTTACAAATGAACTTATGGTGTGACAACGAAGCAGTTATCTATATTGCAAACAATCCTGTGTTCCACGAGAGAACCAAGCATATAGAAGTCGATTGTCATTTTACTTAGAAAAAGCTAGAAGATGGATCAATCTTAACTCAACATGTCAGAACAAGGAGCTAGCTAACTGATGTGTTCACCTAAGCATTACCGAGGAATCGGGTTAATTATATTTGTAACAAGTTGGGCATGATCAATATCTGTGCTCTAGCTTGAGGGGGAGTGTTACAGAATATAACAGTTGTTATAGTTGTTACAAACTATAACGTAATCATAGGGATTATACAGCTAATGTAAATAACCTATTCATAGGAATTTTAGCATAATCATAGGGATTAATTTCCTAGTTTAGCCTATGTATTCATGTATAAATACCTGTATTATTCTAATAGAATACCCAGTTAAGGGAGTCATATATAAAGATTAATTTTTTAGCCTCTTCTACATATCTAAATTATCATATTATTTTTCTAGCCTCTCTTGCAAAACCAAATTGTCAAATTATTTTTCTAATTTACATAATTAAACTTTTCAAAATTGAATGTTTAATGAAAGATCAAGAACTGTAGCTAAAGAAAATTGAAGATTAACCTAGGTTTATCTCTAAGTTTAAACCCTAATAAAAGAGCCAAAAAGCCCTTTTGAGATATACAGCACAAAGGAGTCAATAGAGGAAAACAAGAGCCATTGATAAAGAATAAATGTGACATAACATGACTACCACAACAAACAATAATAATCTAGAGGTAATCTATGCATTTATCAGTTATAAATTTATCTCAGAGTGCTTGCATGCTTAAAACAAACATAAATGAAAATAAAGGATCACATTTTCATAACCCTTTAGGGGGGGGAAGTATCTAGAATACCACATTGAATAGGATTTGATAAGAGACTGTTTAAATGCCTTCATAACTATAACAACAACCAAAAGAATTGAAGTCAATTATATCATAATCCTTATCAAGATTGACCTTCTGATTTTTATAAAATACCTCTTACCTTTCCTACTAGTCTTGAGAAACTTGAACCTCTTGGAAATTTGTTATACCATTTTTGTTTGTAATAAGTTTGCACGAAACAAAAGCACTATTAAATTTGTTCACTAAATTATTTATAAATAATTTAGCATATTAGCCAAAGTTGTGGAAATAATCTTATAGCAAACATTACGTAAAGTAATTAATAGGCAATTGAAAAGACTATCTGAATTCCTTTTCTTTGAAACAAGTCTAATCAAGCTTCTGCTTATGTAACTGTATAAACAATAATCCTCTTAAACAGATTGACCTAACTTGTGAATATTATGCTTAAAAATTTTGATAGAATAAAGGAGAAAATCCATTTAGAACTGGAACCATATTTAGGTGCATTTGAAAGAGAGCCACTCAAAATTCCTTACTAGAATAAGAATGCCAAATCATCTTATTCATATACAGTAAGCTTGGTCCTTATATTCCCTAACACAAGTTAGGGATTGGAACTCACCTTTGAATGATCGACGAGGCAGAAATGAAGTATTAAATGCTTCAAAGACTCCCCTATCATTAATAATCCCATATGGAAATTTGACTAAAGAACAAATGTTATTCGAGCATTACCTTTAATTAATGAAATCATTAAAGGAGTATGTTGTTATCTCCAACCTTTAACCACTGTATGCAAAATTGTTGACAATATAAAAGTTTCTCCCTAGTTAACAACTCCTTAAAATCCTCTTCAACTTGATGGAGAGAAAACAAGTCATTAGTTACCTTTACCCTCTAACTAGTAACCAAAACTTATTAATCCTTTCTTGAATATTACCGAAAAGTATGTAACCTTAGTGCATATATCTAATTGACATAAACATTACCAAAATAAAGACTAATCTGATCACAAGTGTATTAGGTATGAACCTTATATATGAACAACTTCCCATGTTCTTGCAGAATCTGAGATTGAAAGAATTGATAACTCAAGGTTAGATAATCATAAATGACAAATTTATCTTGTAAGGAACAAGAAAATCGAGAAGGCAAAGTAAAGAACAACATAGGAAAGCGATTTGATCTTTATCTCCCTAAATCAACAAGAAACAACTCTTTCTTATCTCGCTTTGCTCTTACTTTTTTTTTTCTATTTTTGCATTCCTTATCCATGACACTCATGGCCAAATATCTCGATGATTTTATCCTTGTTCCTCCTAGAACTCTCTTTTATCATGTTTTTGTGGCTTTTCCCTTATAGTTGATGTGTTGACATTCTTGTCATTTTTATACTACCACTATTGTCTCTCATGGCTATAGCACTCTCAACCATCTCCCCACCTCTCTCTCTAAATTAATAATAAACATATGCTTTAAATATATAGCATAAATAAGAGAGCTCAAGTATATAAGATAAATGAGAAAATAGAATTTGAAAAATAGGACAAATGGGGAAGTTTATAAGTTTTAAAATTATTTATATTATACAATTATATAAATATCACGTGTGTGATGACGTATCAATCATTTTATGTGTGATTTAGGTTAGCAATATTAACATCAAAATTAATAGTGGGATATACAATAAATTAAAACTCTGAGCATTTAATCTTCTTATTTTATCTAGTATGCAAATAAACGTAATTTACATTAACTTATATGTATTTATACTAAATAAATGAGACAAAGGGGTTTCAAAAATGAAAAAAAAAAGACAAATGGAGAAGTTTAAGGGTTTAAAATTTAAGTTTAATTATTTATATTATATAATTATGTAAATATTATGTAGTACCCAAAGTAGCATCCTACCTAGCAATCTACATCAACATTAATAACAATAGAGATATTAGTGATCTATATTTACAACAAATCAAACTTTAAGCATTTGATTAATATTTTATAGTTTTGGCTATTATTATAAAATTAGACAAAGTTTTTAATTTAAAATATAATTTTCCTTACCATAAATTATCTTGATACTAATTTTTATAGAGATTCTTTAACCTTTATGAATAGATCATTTTATATTTAATATAAATTTTGTTTAAAATATCACACAAATTATTTTCTTACATAATATAATTTTCACCATTTTTAATGATAGTATACACTTTAATTTTCCAATTCTTTTCTACAATTTTCAATGCACGAGGTAACTTTGAGTTATAGAGTTTAGAAAAGACTTAAACATTAAAGGCCTAATTTGTTTCTAGGGTAAATTATAATAAAATCATGAAATTTACACAATTCTATGATACTAATCAAAACTATAAAAAATAGTAATAAAATGTGTGAATTTTTAATTGGTAGTGAATGTAACACATCTTTAACCTTAAAGTTAAATGTGTTGATGTGGCATGTAGAACTATTGAACATGTACGGTACATGTGACAAGTGAAGGACATGTAAGATAAATAAAGAAAAATTAAACTACATAATTTTAGTTAGTATCTCGGTAACCCTAAACATAATCTCCTAGTTAAGTGACGCATACCGGAACAAGATCGTTTGTTCCGTTTTTCCTATTCCCACTATATTCCCTTACATAGCATCCACACATTTAGCAATAAATAAATAAGACAAAGTTAAATGGGTGGATATCATGCATTGGCACAGGGTGGGAACAGGGGAAGAGGAACAAGCGATCTCTTCCTGACGCTACCACCACCACAAAAATTGGTACATTATGTCTCTTTAACCCTAAGCCACAATACCTACCACTACATTACAGCCATCACCACACCACTAGCCCATAGCCACCTCTACACCACCACCACCATTACACTGCCATCACTATCATCACCTCTTTTAACCAAACTTTTACCATGCAAGTTGATGTTCCAGATTTTCCAGTTCAGTATTACATAACTCACAGTGCATTGTGTTAATGGAGAACTTGATCTTATCCCTTATAAGCAACGCTCCATTGATTCCCATCTATAAGATGAACAAACGAGTTGGATCGATGTCACTTTCCTATACTAAAGTTGTCCACTCCTGCCTTGTGTTATGTGTAGTCTACAATAATGTTTTGCATGCTTTTGTGATGAACTTCCTTGATTTATCAGCTAGCCATTGAATTTCATCTTGTTCTCCCTCCTGCATCTTGGCAACTCTTTCATAATGAGTCTGGCTCTTCTATTATTATGGAAGGGCCATATCCATTGATTATTTCTAATTAACATACTCATTTTAGTTTCTAGGTTCACTACCAATTTCAAGGGTTGTACCTCTTCCACCTTATATAGGGACCTTTACAATGCCAATTATCATACAAAAATACGTGCTTTCTCCATTTCCAATCTTGCGGAATACCTGATTTTGCATCCAATGCCTTATCTCTAGGATTTCCTTTAAAGTTCTTGACATTTCCTGCCTTGACTTTAATATCCAAATACTCTTATTCTTTATGAAGGCATTGTGTATCCATTTCACCCACAAATCCTATCTTTTATAACACAACCACCACAAGTTCCTTCCTTTGTTTACCCTATGAACCATCCTTGTAGAATGGATTCCTGTGCCGCCTTGTTGCTTAGGTCTACAAATTTTGCTCCAACTAATGTTTGCTTTACTTCTACCTTAATTTGAGTCATTCCACAAGAATTCTCTAAATCTCCTATCTATTTCCTTGAGGATACTTTTTGAAATGGATAAATGGTTGATCTAATAATCAGTAAGGTTGCTTAATATTATCTGAATTAGTTGTAGCCTACCACCATAACTAAGGAACCTATTACTCCATTGGTTGATTCTTCCATGAATTGATTCCAACAAATGTTTGCAATCTACAGCACTAATTCTTTTTTTAGATATTGGTACCACTAAGTATTTAAAGGGCAACTTCCCATGTTTTAGTCTCATCTCGATAGCTTTAGAGGCTACCTCTCTACTTGAGTTACAGGATAAGTAGAAATAGCTCTTCAATGGGTTGCATCTTGGGAATGAGAACTCTTGGAACTCCTTCATCACTTGCAAGATTAGATCTATTGAGTTTTTCTCAGCTTTGTAAAACAATAACAAGTAATCTACAAAAGCTAGATGTGTGAGCTTTATATCTTTACATCTGCCATGGAACCGAAATTTTGGGTGCCTTTGTATATTACTCATAAAGAGAGTTGCCAAAACCTCCATGCAAAGTACAAACAGGTAAGGTGATAATAAGTCCCCTTGCCTTAAACCCCTCTTTGATTTGATCAGAATTGTAGGTTCTCCATCCATTAAGATTGCTATAGAAGCAGTGGTTACACATTCCTTTACCCATTTTTTGAACATGGGAGGATAACCCATAGCTTTCGATATATTGAATAGAAAGCTCTAGCTGATTAAGTCATATGCCTTTGTAAGGTCCATCTTTATAGTGCAATTCCTCATTCTCCTCTTAGAATCATACCACTCCAACAATTCTTGATAGAGTAAGATATTGGTTCCCATTGATCTCCTCTTGATGAATGTATTATGTTATGGGCTGATTAACTTTTCCAGGCTTGCTCTCATTCTATTTGCTTGTGTCTTTGTGATAGTTTTGTATAGAAAGTTACAATAGGCTATTGGCCTTAATTGTTCTAGCTTCCTTGCATTGCTTTGTTTAGGAACAAAGCAAATAAACGTTTTATTCCATTCCTTAAGAATTGTTCATCTCTTATAGAACTCTCCTACTACTTCTACCACTCCTTCTCTTACAATATCCCAATGTTTTTGAAAAAAATCTCCTATTGCATTCATCAGGTCATCAGGTCCTAAGGCTTTTTTAGGATTTATTGAGAAGATAACATTTTTTATTTCCTCCCTTGTTATTTCCCTAACCAACTCCACCTTGTCTTCTTCATTAAGCTCTCTAAGACCTGCTAGAACCTCTTTTATTATAGCCCTTATTGGCATTACAATCCCACACTGCCTAATAAAGTACTCTAAGGCAACCCTCTTCTTCCTTTCTAGGTCCTTATGAATCTGTCCTGTTTCATCTTCCAGCATTCTTCTTTCTCCTAGCTAAAATTGAACTCATAAAATACTTAGTACATCTCTCACCCTCCTTCATCTAGATCATTCTATATTTTTGCCTTAGTAGGATATTGGTACTGATCAACAGTTAGTTATACTTTTCCATTGATGCATATTCATGGTACATCTCTCACCCTCCTTCATCCAGATCATTCTATATTTCTGCCTTAGTAGGGTATTGGTACTAAGCAACAGTTGGTTATGGTTTTCCACCAATACATATTCATCTTTTCTCACTAGCAAATCTTCTGGGTTGTCCAATAATCTCTTCTAACATTTCTTAAGCACCTCTAAAGCATCAACTTTAGTTTTTAATTCTGGTGGTATTGTTTCTCTATTGAACAATTTCAGTCTATTTTACAAGGATTTTAGCTTCATGCCGAGTTGGTACTCCTTTGAGCCTGGGACCTCTCGTTACATTGCCTCGTTGAGTATGTTTCTGAATTCAAGATTGTTCATTAAGTGATTGAATATCCTAAATGGGGTTTTCCTCTTCCTGTCACCTGTTAACAATTTCACTACTATTGGACTGTGATCTGATACAATTGGATCATCAAACATATCATTACTTGTTGGGTATTTTTCTATTCACTTATCATTAACCATACATCTATCCAATTTTCTCAGTAAAAACCATACCATCGATTGCTTATTGTTCCAGGTATAAGAGTTACCATATGATTTCAGGTCAGCCAAATGTGTCCTCTCCACCATTTCCTGAAGTTCCCGACAGTCTACCTGTTCTAGCTTCTCCCTCCCTTTGATTCTTCTAATTTGAGAGTACAATTATAGTTTCTGATAATTTTCCATGGGAGACTCATTGTATTGCTAGTTTTCTCCAGCTCATTCCATACATATTTTCTCTGGAATTTATGGTTTGCTGCATACATCACTGTAATTGCAATCATTGTCCCGGTAGCTGTAATCAAGAAACCACAATGTATCAATTGATCATTTCAAGTTGCTTAACTACTTCCACTTTCTGAGGATTGAAACCCATTATCACTCTCCCATTGAAATGATGATCATGGTTATGAATTACCCTCCATCCTTTATCTAGGAGCTATAAGCTCTTCTTTAATTGCTCCCTCTTTATTTTGGTTTCCACAACAAAATCTAGCTTATCGTTCTTGATAAACTCCTTAACCGCAAGTTGTTTATTTAGGCTATTAAGACCTCTAACATTCCATGTTACTACCTTAATTTTTCCCCCTAATCTTCTCCTTCTATACTTCCTATTCATACCCAGGGATATAAATGATGTTGCTCTTAGTACCAAAAGCTTCCCCCCTTTCCATCATTGGAGTGCCAGTTGTCTTTTCTTCCTGTCATGCTCCCTTGTCCTTAATTGTCTATGTTTTATTCACTGTCATATTAGTCTCTTTCAAGTTCATCGCCTATTTCTTATTTTATGTCCAATGATTATCCCCCACTGTCTGTATTACAATCCCTGTAATATTATTCTCCTCCTGATTTTTTCCTGTTCCCCATTTCCTATCGCTTGATTCTCTTCATAAATCATGTTCTGAATATTCTACACATCAAGTGATGCCTCTCCTTCTGTTAAGATACCCTTCTCTTAGATTGGACATCCCTCATTCATCTGCTTCCCCTCTTGTTTCTCTTTTTCTTTTCCAAACATGTTTCTCTTATTTCATCTTAGGTCTCCACATGTATGTTACTCCTATTGAATCCTCTATAAGTCCTCCTTTCTCATCTAGCCTCATGATGCTAAGGGTATCCAGAAGCTTCCTTGATATATCAACATCTATACATATTCAAGCGAACCCAATCCTTTTTATTAAGGCAGCATTTTCATCTAATCATAAAGGTTTTCCAATCTTATTAGCAATATAGCTCATACCTTCCGCAGACCAATAATACAAAGGAACCTTGTGAATATTCACCCATAAGGGAATTGAATCAAGCTTGCTTCTGTCTAAGGTAACTCCAGGCTGCCACTTCTTAATAAGAATTGGAAGCCCATTATATGCTATGGCCGTGCTTCCAACACCTTTTGTGCATTCTCTGCTGAGTTGAATTTGAATACAAAGAGTTCATCTTCGTTTACTATAGTATTCACCAACCCTTTGTTCCTCCATGCAACATTCGCCCACTTGCTAACAACTAGAAATGCTAACCTCTTCTCAAAAAAAAAACTCACAAGAGATGTGCTCTACTTTTTAGCACCTTGTTGTAACACCTTAATCGGAGCTTAGATCGGTTTGTTCTCATCTGTCTTCATAAATCTAAGTTTGCCTAGGTTCCCAGAATCCCCTACAATGGATCTCCATATGGTCTTCTCCTTCTCCAGTCCTTGTTATTTCCTTTATGAAGTTTCTCCTAGTGGTGGAAAGTCTGTTATGTTTATGATTGGGGTTTCTGTATCAACTTAGAAATGAGGTTGATTGGTTATAGAAAGTTCCATTGTATCAACTTAGAAATGAGGTTGATTGGTTATAGAAAGTTCCATTGATGTAAGGTTTGGTTTGGTTAGTTAGGTTAGAGTAATGGGTATTAGGTGACTAGTTTGAAATGTCAAAGGAGGGGTTAGGTCAGGCTGTCTGTAGAGTGGAAGGGGTAGAAAAGGAGAAGGTTGTTGTCGGGTTAGTAGGAGGATGAGTGTCAAAGGTTGTCAGACAGGCTATTGGAGGGTGTGAAGGTTAGAGGCTGCTGGAAGGGGGAAGAGGGGTGATGTCGGAGAAAAAGGGAAAGGTGGCTGTCCAAATGGTTTTCAGAAAAGGAGTTCTTGGGTTAGTGAGAGGAGACGGATGTGTGTGTCGAAGGTTGTGAAAACCTCTCATTGGGTGGGAGAATTGTACAAGATGAGCTAGATTGCTTTTTAGGATAGAAGCGTACCTTGCAAGAAAGCATCTCAACGCTACAATCTTCTTCAGTCGGAGTTACCGTCAAGTCTAATACAAGAGCAACTTCATTGCTTTTTAGTTTTAAGATTATTCAAGTGATATTTTCTTTTTCTAGAAAATGGTATGTTTTTGTAATTAGAAAGAGACTTACTAATTCTATGGTTAATAACAAACTAACCAAGATTTTTGTAATTTAATTTTCTTTTATTTATGTATTTGTCCAACTTATCATTAATTTGTCATGTGCATGCCATGTATTTAATGTTTCTATTAGCTTGATGTCATGTCATTACTATTAACTTTATGATTACCATATATTACTTTTGCTTTAGACTTAAATTTCATATATTTTATTGTTATTTTTATTAGTTTTAACTAGCGTTGTAAAAATTTTAGTTTTTAGCTTTTGTTTTCAAATTCATAAAAATGTATTTGGTTGAATTTTTTATTTATATTTTTTAATCTAGTATACTATTAGTTAAATATATACTATTTAATATTAATTATTAATAAAATTATGAATAATAAAATTTAATATTTTATAATTAAATTTAAATTTGAAGTATCTTTAAAATAAAATTTTTAATTTTAAAAAAATTATTTATGAAATGTTTTTAGATTTGAATATTTAATTCTAAATCATAAAATTTTTTATTAATAATTAAAATATATTATTTACTAATTTTACTATTTATCCAATAAAATATAATAAAATTGTCAATAAATATTGTATAAGAGATTAATATAAATTTAATTCATTCATTCATTCATAAAATAACTTATCTCTGTATTTTATTTAATATTTAATTATTAACAATAAAATATAGTTATATTTATATTAATAATTTTTATTTTTATTTTTATTAAAATGAAAATGAAAATATAAAAATCGTCACACTTTCACAATTTTTTAACACAAAACATTGAAACGCAGCTTTTAGTTTAGGTCCCCTGCCATTCTTCTCTGTATTTGTATTCTTCCCTGACCCTTCTCTCCCACCGACGCACCGGCGCTCACCACCATTCACCGAACCCGTGCTATTGCTACTTTCTCTTGTCAGGTAACACATCCGAGATTCCTCATAAGTTTCTCCGTGAAATAACGCTTACATAGACATAATATGAGCTTCTCATCGCTTAGAAGAAGAAAGCTGTTACTTTCATTTTTCAACTCTTTTTCTTCGCGGCAAATTTCTACAAACTTCTCATCTTTATCTTCCTCAATCAAAATCCTCCAAGACCCATCTGCCCAATGTCACCAAACACAAAACCCTGTCTGGGTTTTATCGTTTTCTTCATCTTTTTCGACACAGGCCTCTAAATTTCCCGAGTATGAGATGCCCACGGTTTCATGGTCTGTAGTTCAAGGAAAGAGAGAAAAGCTTGTTAATCGTGTCATAATATGTGACTACCTCAAGAGTTTGGGGATTGTGCCAGATGAATTGGAGAGGTTAGAACTCCCATCCACAGTAGAAGTCATGAAAGAACGCGTTGAATTTTTGCAGAGGTTGGGTTTGACCATTGATGATATTAATGAGTTTCCTTTAATGCTTAGCTGTAGTGTGAGGAAGAATATGATACCTGTTTTGGGTTACTTGGAAAAGATTGGTATAAGCAGGCCAAAAATAGGTGAATTTGTTAAGAGCTATCCGCAAGTGTTGCATATGAGTGTGGTTGTGGAGCTTATGCCAGTTATTAAGTTTCTGCGTGGGCTTGATGTGGAAAAACAGGATATTGGTTATGTTCTACAAAAGTATCCTGAACTTCTTGGGTTCAAGCTTGAAGGGACAATGAGTACATCTGTAGCATATCTTGTTAGTATTGGTGTTAGTCCTAGAGATATTGGACCAATGGTGACTCAGTATCCGTATTTTTTGGGGATGCGAGTGGGGACAACTATTAAACCCTTTGTAGATTACCTAGTTTCGTTGGGTTTGCCGAAGAAGATAGTGGCAAGAATGTTGGAGAAGAGGACATATATACTTGGTTATGATCTTGAAGAGACTGTTAAGCCAAATGTTGATTGTCTTATCAGTTTTGGGGTTAGGAGGGAAGCACTAGCTTCAATTATAGCTCAGTGTCCACAAATAATAGGATTACCTTTGAAAGCAAAGCTTTCTTCACATCAGTATTTTTTTAACTTGAAGATTAAGATTGATCCAGAAAGTTTTGCTAAGGTGATAGAGAAGATGCCACAGATTGTAAGCCTTAACCAACATGTGATTATGAAACCTGTTGAGTTTCTTCTGGGGCGGGGATTGGCATCTCAAGATGTAGCAAAAATGGTTGTAAAATGTCCGCAATTAGTCGCTTTAAAGGTTGAACGAATGAAAAATAGCTATTACTTTTTCAAGAGTGAAATGGGGAGGCCACCAAAAGAGCTTGTAGAATTCCCAGAATACTTTACTTACAGTTTAGAATCCAGAATCAAGCCCCGGTATCAGAAGCTGCAAACGAAGGGAATTAGACGTTCATTAAATTGGTTCCTTAACTGTAGCGACCAGAGATTCGAGGAGAGGCTGGAAGGTGGTTATGTTGAATCCGAGAGTTCTGGTCCATTGTTTAGTATGGGTGGGAAGTTGGAGCTACCATGGTCTGAAGTTTTATCTGAAGAGGAAGATGAAAGTGATGATGAAATACTTTATAGGCGCATTGTTAGCATTTAACCAGTTCTTGTTATGGGGGGAGCAAGGAAAAAAAAAAGCAAATTTGCTTTGGATAAGAGTGGGGTAGACAGGAACATTTAGTTCTCTATTTTGGTTTCATAAACTGATCTGCTCTCAATTATTTTATATATGGATTCCAATATACTGAGCAGCTTCAAACGTAATTTTGTTGGTGAAGAATGAAAAGAAAGAGGATTGGCTATGCTAATGATATTTCATTCTGAGAACAAAATAATCCAAATTGAGTTGCGAGTGGGCGTTGGGAGGTCATATCTCATTTGAGAGCCTTGAATTTGGATGGGGGAAGACTGAAGGAGGAGAGTAGAGGGTAGTTTCAGGCATAGGATTGAGAAATACTGCATATATTTGATGATCAAGATATAGTGCTTGTTGAAACTCAACAAATCAGATGCCATGTCTTCCGGACTTGCCTGCTGTTCCAATATTACTTGCAACCATTCAATATTAGTGAAACAACTACTGTTCTCTTGTTTTCTGACTTATATACAAGTAGGTCTATTGGGTTTAATTCATGTCTTGTTAAGACCACTCGTATATTTTCTTTTCCAGATTTTCTAATAGAAAGGGTGTCTTTGGTGTAGAAAGAAGCAGTCGTGTTTCAGTTACTATTAAATTTGACGTTTGGTTACAAAGTTGTCCCAATGCTAATATCCCCGTCTAAGACTTTCGCATGTCAGTGGAGGCTTACTTGCTGGGCATGGTTACAAGAGGGTACCAGTTTGGTTGCTTGAACTCTTTTCGTACAAAACAGTGCTACACTCGTACCTTTTGAACAAACATGTACCTTAAAATTTGGATCTTTCATGCTTTGAAAACAATGTGTTAAACCGGGCCTTAAACATGTGTACGGTTCGTCTATTTCTTTAACTAAAACACGTCATTAAACATGGATGAAGATGTTCAAATAAAGGAAAATATTTTCCTGAAATTAAATTTGTTGGACGTCAATATAAAGGTGTACAAATTCAAATAAAACGAGGGCTGTTTTTTTTTTATATTTATTTGAAACTAAAGAACTCCAAAAAAGGGATTATTGATTGCAGAATTAAGCTCCGATCCAGCTGAGTTAAGTACTGCCACGTCAACCTTGTCTCTTGACAAGAAAAGACATTCGTCGCCTTCGATTTTGTCAAACCCGCACAGCTCCAGAAACTCGATACCACCTCTCAATGAACCAACCCTATCCTGTTCATTGTCACATAAAACGTCAAACAGAGCAAGAAAAAGCTTATGAAAAACTGAAGATGAGATTCAGCTTGCTTCGATTCGGTGCTTGTAATACAACAACGTATATGAGGGTATTAAAATATGCATTAACTTTATAATAGCAACCAATTTGTGAAAGAGAGCTAGATAATTAGTACATATAAATATATAATTGCCTTTGGTTCAATATACACTAGGAAAGAAGACATTTAAGAAAAGAAGTGTCAATTTTATGCATAACAAAAGAATAATTACAAAATTTGCAACAGAACTTATGAACACATATTCCTTCCTGCTCATTTTATATCCAAAATTCTTTCTATTTTGACAAACAAGCACGACTTGGAACTAATACTAACCCATTCACATATTCGTATAGTGTTCCAAATGACAAAAAAGTAACATAATTTCAAACCTGAAATGCCTGGTTATTGAGTCTAATCTTTCTGAACTTCTCTTCATTGGGACTTTTCACAACATTCCCTATGTAGGTTAAGAGTGTTTGGAATGCTCTCTTAACTCTAGCATCATCATCCTGTTCCACAAAAGCCAAACAACTAAGTAGGATAGTACCAAACAACTACTGAAACAGTTGGCGAAAAAGTAGGGAAATCTAACACAATATAACATTTGAAGAAGCAAATAACTTGTGGGTGCATATGTGCTGCATACATTTTACAACTAATAAATACCTTATGTTAGTTGATTTATCTACACATTGTTGATACATACCAGATATACAGATGAAATTGGGAAATAATCAAGAACCAAGTTTGTGCACGAAACACATAAAACCATCAAAATTAACCTACTTAAAATAGTCTAAAGCTAAATAGTTACCCAGTCATAGATTACATAAAATAACAGTGAATCGAGAAATCCTACTAGTTAAAACCTCATCTCCCTAAATCTTACTGCCATCTTCCTACCGTTCATTCCTTATTTTACCAAACAGTATGGTGGGTGTAAAATTTTGAACGATCATTTGTATGTATATTCTTCAAGTCGTAAAAGCATAATATTTTTTTACCTTGTAATTCTGCTTAAGAGATCGCAAACACTCTCTCATTTGCTCAACTTTGGTGGCAGGTCTAACAGGCAACATACTCTGCAAGATATTTGGTGAAATAACTGTCAGAGACACTTGGATGCACATATCTGTTAAATGCATGAACTTTCCTATGTACCTTTTTCTCCTCCACAATAGGCTTAGTGGTTGTCGCAGGATCTTCTGGTGGCAATCCAAGCTTCCTCCTCCTTTCAGCCTGTGAAGCAACCAACCATAGTTAGACATTACCTAGTAAAACCTACATTATATGATATTATACTAAAAAGAAATTGATGGAACGTCTAATCCTTATTATATAGTAGAATTTTAATCATACCCTTTTACTTTTCCTTTTTATAAGTGATATAAAGGCTTCAGTCTTTTCATATTAACAAATTTTTAATTTCTTCTCTTTTCTTTGAAGAGTTTATAAGTCTGGTGACGGTAAAAACAAACTAAATTCTCTACCTCAACAAACCATTCTTGTTATATAGGAGGATACAAGGATAAAAAAATGAAGGAAAAAACATGAACCTTGTCTTCTTCCAACTTCAAACGAATTTTTTCTCTAGCTCTCTTCTCTTCCTCTTTTTCTGCCTTCCGTAAGGCAATCAACCTGAAGATTTTAATTGGTTGTTAATTCAAATAAAAAATTCATAAAAATGGCACTTAATGTTGTCATAGAAATGAAAATAAGTATGTGAAATAGTTGCTATAGATTGATACAGACCGTTTTCTTTCATTTTCTTCTTCAATTCGCTTTGCTTCTAGGAGTTCCTTGCCAATTCGAATCCTCTCCTAATATAATAATGAAGTAGAACATTAACATTAAGTAGATAGTGAATGACTTCAGGAATTATGATCCAAGAAAATAGATTGAAAGAAGCTTTCAAATATATATATTGAAGAATAAAGAAGCTTTTAAATATTGTATGTTCATAGACTTTAACAAAAGTTCGCCTTCCCTAAGAACTAAAAATATATTGCCTACTGAAAGTTGTTCAGTAGGCTTAAGATTGAAAACTGTCAAAGAAGCTTTGTGTTCCTGTCAGCCAACAGACCTTTAAAAAAGAAGAGCGTTCCTTTTGGGCTATAATACATGACCTACACATGATCTAAAGCTGCAAATAGATATGGAATTAAGAACCTTTTCCTTTTCTCTTTCCATCCTCTTCTCTTCCTCCTCCTTTTTCTTGCGAGCACGCTCCCTATAATATTTAAAGAATATTAGGAACCATATGAAATCATAAAGCTACTTACAGGAATAGAGAGATTTGAACACAAAACTACCAGAATAAATAGGAAAGGAATGTAACATGTAAATACACTCGGGAACACTCGCATTAAATTCCATAGTCATCATAGAAGGTATTTTAAACCATAAGCATTCTTTGACAGGTAGTACAGAACTGATAGCATTTATAGAACAAAAAACTTGTGGCATTGATGGAGCTGGTGGTGCTGATAAAAACCTCCCCCCTTTCTGGTCCTTTTTAGGAGCCTGCCAATTCTTACATGATTCATTTGGACAATTACTAAAATGAGGCTTTAAATTATCATTACATGAATTTCTGACAAAAATATATTGTAATGGAGTTAGAACTTCTCTTTTAAGAAATGTTGTTATAGAGTCCTTGACGTTATTTTTATGTACTGTCTAGTTGCAACTTACCAAAACATAGAATATCAAGGTACTTCCATCAAAATCAATTCCAATTACCATTACATACAGTAGTCAAAATGAATTGCTAGTACATCACACCTCAGTTCTTGTGCTTTCAGCTTCACTTCTTCTGGTGTAAGAGTTGGTTTGGTAGCCTCGACTTTAGTGTTGGCAGGCACCTGTTTGTAAAAGACAAATTGAAGAGAACAAAAAATTCAGTTATAGAAAGCAGAAACCAAATTTAGTACACTGACCCGTAAGGTCACCCCCAATTCTATTAAGTAACTTCAATGCATATCAACCAGTGACATTCCATGTACACACAGAGTTAAATAAAATGAAACAATATCATCACAATGATGAAAATAGAAGATACGAGGAGATTCATACCAAGGGCTTAAATAAAATGAAATGGTATCACCACAATGATGAAAATATAAGATATGAGAGGACTCATACCAATAGCATCTCATCTATATCTGGGTCATTCTCATGCTCAACTACCCAATTGACAGCAGCCTCTAGGCTGACATTACCTGCAGAAAAAGAGCAAACTCATAATCAGAAACTATACACCAATCTTCTAGGTTCAACTAAGAGGATACAAGCACAAAACACGGGACAAGATCACACTGACGAGATGCACAGGGCCAGCCCTGACAATTGTTCTATTAATTTTAAAATGAGACATAGAATTCTCTTTAATTGCTTTACTAGGAGTTTAGGTCTTAATTTGCTCAAGTTCTTAAGTTTCTAGGTGAAAGGCCTCTAGAGGAACCTTTTGATGACTCTGATAATCCTCTTCATGATTCTTCACACTCTATAGGATCTATCCAGGATATCCTCACCCAAGGGGAACCAATCGCAACCCAAAAAATGATGTCTAAACATCCTGGATTCAATATCATTACATCCAACTTTAATCTAACTAGAAAAGTAAATGCTGAATAGATAGAACTATGAATTCAAATAAGACCTTAGTAGAGTTCAGTTCAAAATAAAGCCTCTAACACCTAAAATCTACTTCTAGTAGATGTCTACTACAGCCACAGACGCGATGATCCAGCATTATTCTTCCTCCCAATTTTTATTTCTTCCTTCTTTTCTGTTGTTTCTTCTTCTCTTATCTACACTGTTAAGATTTCCAGGAAGACTTCTATATCTTTAATATACACGGATACATATATTTATACAACTTAATCAGCATGAAAATAGGTATCAATCTAAACTAAACTATATCTAGAAGTCTATAGCAGAAATCCCTTGATTATAGGGATTTCTGTTTCTAATAATCTTATCCCATAAGATTGATCTTATCTAATCTATATCTTCAACACTCCCCCTCAAAGCTGAGGAATAAATGTCTTCCATTCCCAGCTTGCATATAATATCATGAAATCTTGAAGCATTTAGCCCTTTGGTTAAAACATCTGCTAGCTGATGATCCGAAAGATCATAGGACATACACACTAGTCCTTCTTCCAACTTTTCTTTGACGAAATGTCTGTCAATCTCAATATGCTTTGTCCTGTCATGTTGTACAGGATTATGTGCTATGCTAATTGCAAACTTGTTGTCACAATAGAGCTTCATATGACCTTCCCATTTGATTTTTAAATCATCAAGAAAGATTTTCAGCCATAATAGTTCACATAGTCCCAGTGTAATAGCCCTGAATTCAGATTCTGCTGATGATCGAGCCACTACGTTTTGTTTTTTACTCCTCCATGTAACTAGATTACCTCCAAGAAACATGCAGTAGGCCGTTGTTGATCTTTTGTCAACCGGAGATCCTGCATGGTCTGCATCCGTGTAGATTTCTACGGATAGTGTATGGCCCCTTTTAAACAATATTCCCTTGCCTGGACTGCCTTTCAAGTAATGTAGGACTCAGTAGATAGCTTGAAGCTGAGATTCTCTTGGGTCGTGCATAAATTGACCGATTACACTCACCGAAAGTGCTATATCTGGCCGACTATGTGCTAAATATATTAGCTTGCCCACTAGTCGCTGATACATGTTCTTGTCCATTGTCGGTTCTCCCTTTGCTTCTCCAAGTTTGTAATTTGAATCCATTAGAGTAGACATCGGTTTGCACCTAATTTTCCTAGTTTCCATTAATAAATCTGCAACATATTTTTGTTGAGAGATGCATATCCCTTGCTTTGAATATGCCACTTCAATACCGAGGAAATACTTTAGTTTTCCTAGTTCTTTTATCTCAAATTCCTTTAACAGTTTCTGCTTTAATTCTAGCTTCTCTTTTTCATCATTTCCCGTCATTATAATGTCATCCACGTAGACCAAAATAATAGTCACTCCTCTTGTATTTGAGTGTTTCATGAAAAAAGTATGATCCTTTTGACTTTACTTATATCCTGATTCTTTCATCACTTTTGCAAACCTACCAAACCAGGTTCTTGAAGATTGGTTTAGTCCGTAAAGAGCCTTTTTCAATTTATACACCTTGTTAACTGTATCTTTTGTAAATCCGAGTGGAACATTCATGTATATTTCTTCATTAAGATCTTCATGAAAAAAGCATTCTTAACGTCATACTGAAGAAGCTGCCAGTTAAAATGAGCTGCCAAGGACAGCAAGATCCTTACTGTGTTCATCTTCGCAACTGGGGCAAATGTCTCTTGATAATCTACTCCATACGTGTGAGTGTATCCTTTAGTTACCAACCTAGCTTTGTATCTTGTATTTTAGTGTGTAGATCCACTTACAGTTAACAATGCTCTTTCCTCTCGGTTTGTCATTAACCTCCCAAGTATGATTCTTCTCCAAAACATTTATTTCTTCTCTCGTAGCATCTCTCCTTTGCTTTTTTTAATAAGGCCTCAGAAACAGTGTTAGGAATAGCAATTTTATTCAAACTCACAATAAACCTTTTATGGGCAGGTGAGAGGTTTTTGAAGGAAATATAATGGGAAAGTGGACAAAGTGGTCGATTGGTGCATTCTCTAGTTTCTTTTATAATAACAATAGGAAGGTCTAAATCATCACTTAGATTAGTGGAATGTTTACCTATTTGGATATTTGAGTATGGTTGAGTGGACATGAGTTGGAGTATGAGTGAGGTTGATAGCGTATTCAGTGTGAAACAACACCAATTGGGGCTTAGAAAGGCTTCATAAAGTTTGGAGCAGTTTGGTGAATTTTATGTCTCGGCGACACCAAACAGGTTCTGAATGTGGGACAGGTTTCTAAGAATATGGGTATGGAATTTGAGGTTATGGTCTAAATGAAAGTTGTAGGTCTCTGTGTCTAGTTTTTGGAAAGGTATGGTGTGCTTGAAATGGATGAGTGGTTTGAGAGTTATACCATTTTTAGTGGCAGATGGTTTGGCTGGGTGCTAAAATGGAAGCTGTTGTGGAAATGGGGAATTTGGATGGGTTGCATTTGGATTCTGGAAAAGAGATCAAAATGAAAGTTGTAGAGGAGATGATGACGAACAGCTTTCTTTTGACCAGAAGTTGATTTGGTGAATGATTTTTGAGATAACTAGAACGGACAGAAAGTGGTGTTTGGTGGTGAGATGGAGCAGAACAAAGTATTAATTGATAATTTTAGGAAAATTATCAAACCCAAGTAATTGCTTTTGGAAAACAAACAAACCCAACAGAAAATTCTACCAAAGGAGATAAACTCGCGTTTGAATTAAATATATCTTTTTTTGTTTAAGCCTTCTTCACAAAGGAACAAAGCTAGCTATTTATAGACACGGAAGGCATAAGGGTAGCCTCCTTATGTCCCAATTGTGCATTATAAGCCATCAAAACAGAAAATTAAATTCAATCACAACTGAACATTAACTCTATTTATGAAAACATAACTTAACTAGAAAATTAAAGGTCATCTAAAAGTCACAAAGTCAATAAGTCAACAATGTCATGTTCTTCAAGAGTTGTTCTTGATGTTGTGGGCTTTCTTCAGACTTTGGTCACTCTTTATAAATATAGGCTTTGACTTCACCAAAAGGCTTTAGTAAGGCTTGGAATTGTAGAAAATTGTTGAGTCCAAATTCCTCTTCTCCGAATGTTGTAGCCGTGGGTTGTGGAGGTTCTCCGAGGCCCATTGCTTCCATTGCTTGCTTGGATGGTCCTCCAAGGTCTAGGGTATTTAATGGTTCAAAGGAACTGTAAGGACCATCTTCCATTATGCTATAAATATAACTGATCCCTTGTACTCTTTAACTCAGCAAGAAAGAGCAACATTTAGAAGTAGAAGTGGTTTCTCTTTGAAGTTTGAACGCACGTTTGGTTTAAGCTCTCTGATCAGCAACTAAGCTTTTGCTAAATCATCATAAATGTCACTGATCCCAAGCTTCTTTGGCAAAAGGTGAAGCAGAGTTTCGATCCTTTCTCAGCTTTGGGCTTATGGGACCCGTTCAGAGACTTCAGTTTCCCTTCCTCTTCTTCACTTGTTCCGAGAGAGAACTCAGGGTTCGTCAACACTCTAATAGACTGGAAGGAGATGCTTGAGGCACACGTGTTCAGAGCCGATCTTCCAGCCAGGCCTGAAGAAAGAGGAAGTCAAAGTGGAGGTCGAAAATGGCAGATTACTCCAAATAAGTGGAGAGAGGCATGTGAAGAAGGAGGGCAGAAATGACACGTGGCATCGCGTTGAGCGAAGCAGTGGAAAGTTCCTGAGGAGATTAAGGATTTCGAAGAATGTGAGATGGATGAGGTGAAAACGTCAATGGAGAATGGGGTTTTGACTGTTACTGATCTGAAGGAGCAAGTTAAGATACCTTATTTGAAGTCCATTGAAATCTCTGGTTGACGTAAATGGAATGTGTATAGAACTGACGAGTCTGTGTACTTGTCTATCACTATCACTATCATACTATGTAGTAGGCAACGGGTTGGGTCCGTCTCTGTTCTATTGTCTAACTAGATAGTTTAAGTCCGGTTTAGTTAACTGTTTTAATTTTGTGATGCCTACTCAAAGTGATATATTTTAATTCATTGTATAGATAATTAGTCTATTGGCATTTTATTTTTAGCATCTCTTTTGATTCTATAAGCAATTCCTAATAGTCTTTTAAGATAATTGAGGAATTGGCAATTTCAATTACAGCTCGCCTTTGCGGCATATATAGACACATTCTTTTGTACTTTAATTTTTTAAATTTTTTATCTTTTAAATGTATAGACAATTTTATTAAAAATTTAATTTTTAGAAGAGTTTTATTGATTTTTATTAAAGATGATAATTAATAATTATAAAATATACTTAATTTATATGACAATATAATATGATTTAGTTTTTTTAAAATATTATTAATATAGGAGTGGCTGGATAAGGATGTTTGAAGATTGATTATGGATTAAACAAATGTTTCTTGTCAACAAATTTGAGTATTTATCAAATATTTCAAGGTCTTGGACTTGGGTTTTTAATCCGATTGGGAATCACGATCATCATTATCATTTTGACAGTAAAATTGGCGAGTAGGTTGATAATAATAAATTTCTTTTTGCTGTTGTTTTTTATTTATCCTCTTCCTCTATTGATTATAAAACTCATCATTATTATTGTCTGAGTCATAATTTAGATAGATCTTACAATCTAGTTTACACATGGATGAATTTACATCCTAGATAAAATATCTACGATGACGACTAACGTATATAAGTTCTCCGTCAAGCTTGAAGTAATGGACTGGAGGTCCATCTAAATTCAGAAAGGTGAAAGAAATACTTCAAAAAAATGGAAGCTGATATGCAAAATAGACAATCCAAGACCGTTTATAAAGCTTATCACACATTTTTTTAAATTATCCGACTCATCTGTTCTTCACCAACATATCCTGAAGCTGCTGATTATGAGAAAACATTCAAAATGAAATATCCTTTGATCAGACAAGATACTCATCATACTACCGTTAAGCCCAAATCCACGAAATCCTCAAATCTTAGACCTGAAAAAAATCTTCCAAGTCATCACCTTTATATATTAAACCAGCTGATCCATGAAACAAACCTTTGCAAATCAAAACTCCACCATCTTCTCTGCCAAAAACATAACCTTCCCTTGGAAAGACAAAGTTGCTCTCACCCATTATCACCTTGTAATAGAAATGGATAACACTGTGCTTTTGATTCTAAATTTCATAATATTCAATGCATTAAAATAAGACAAATATTTTTATTTCCAATTTTAATCTTCTTTATGTTTTTCAATTCAATATGTGAAGAAGTCTTCAATTTAGACCATTTGAATTTTTTAAATTTTTACTAATTTATTTAATTAAATATATTTTTAAAAATATATGTAACTAATAAATTATTTAAAAAAGAATACAGTGGGCGACCCATTGAGCCCGAAGTCCATCGAACTTGTTGACAAATCAATAGGTCCGGCCCATCGATAGGCATCAAGGACCATTTGTATTCCAGACATCAAAGCAAACCCAACCGACCCCCGCCACTTAGCGATTCCGAGAAGTCCCACGTTAATCCGTTGTCAGAAAACAACAAGCAACTCAATAATTGCGTAAATCTGTACAATTTTTAATTAGTTTTATTTTCTCTGCTTGAGTTGGCATTTGTGATTATTGGAATTAAAGACTCGTGCTTCTTCTTTCTTCCACAGTTCTGGAGCAAATCTTTCCTTTTTCTCGTAAGCAAACCCTAAAAATCTCTGTCTCAGGGATTGTTATCGTGCTTCGATTCGTTCTGATTGTACAGGTAAGACTCTATCAATCTCCCTGTTGTTGAAATTATTACCATTCTTTTGGTTTTGGATCTTGAATCATGTCTGAGAAAATGAAATTGAAATCGTGTAATGGATGAAAGATTGTTCTCTCTTCCTCTTCTAATTTCTTGATTTTGGGTTTGTAACTGCTGATGAATCTTGTGTTAATCGTTACTATATCTGATCTATGTCCGTTCAGATCTAAGAACTGAATGGAACGGAATCCGTGTTGTGTTTCGTTTGGTGGGTTTTTTAGAGTGTTTCGATTTGTTCTTGCTTGAGTAGGTTGTTCTGAAAGATGTCGAGTCAAGAACAGCGCTTGAACGTGGTTCCAACTGTTACAGTGCTTGCGGTTGTGAAAGCCCGACTTGTCGGTGCTACCAGAGGTCACGCTCTTCTCAAGAAGAAGAGCGATGCTTTAACCGTCCAGTTTCGTCAAATTCTAAAGAAGATTGTGTCCACCAAAGAATCAATGGGGGAAATCATGAAAGCCTCATCATTTGCACTGACCGAAGCCAAGTATGTGGCTGGTGAGAACATCAAGCACAGTATACTGGAGAATGTTCAGACAGCATCTCTTAAAGTCCGATCTCGACAAGAGAATGTTGCCGGTGTGAAACTTCCCAAGTTCGAGTATTTCACCGAAGGCGAGACCAAGAACGATTTAACTGGACTGGCCAGGGGTGGCCAACAGGTGCAGGCCTGTCGAGCGGCCTATGTCAAAGCAATTGAGGTTCTTGTTGAGCTTGCTTCACTTCAGACATCATTCTTGACACTTGACGAGGCAATAAAGACCACTAATAGGAGGGTTAATGCATTGGAGAATGTTGTGAAGCCAAAATTGGAGAATACTATTACTTACATTAAGGGGGAGTTGGATGAGCTTGAGAGGGAGGATTTCTTCAGGTTAAAGAAGATACAGGGTTACAAAAAGAGGGAAATTGAGAGGCAACTAGCTGAGGCTAAGCTGTTTGCAGAGGAAAAGTTTGCGGAGAAAGTCTCATTGCAGAAGGGTATTTCGTTGAATTCGGCTCACAATTTGTTGTCTGCAGCATCAGGGAAGGATGAGGATATAATTTTCTAATGATCGAGTTCAGGTTATATATCTATCTCTTAGGATGTGTGAGTTTGGCTATGCTGGTTGGTTCTGTTTTGGAAATTTTCTAGCATTGGCAAGTCCAGCTCCAAAAGTTTGTGGTCTGAATAAAAAATGTGTGCGTAATTTTATTCGTTGTAAATTTATTATCTGACTTTAAATCTTTTGGACGAGTCTCTCACCCCTCAAGTAGTTTTTTGCTGCTATTGATCATTAATAAAGCTAGAATGGAGCTTACTTGGTTTAGTGAATTTTTGGTTTAATGCTTTAGTGGTTATGCTATTTTTATGTGGGTCTGAAGGCAGCTTTTTTCGTAAGATTACATATTTCTGGACCTTTCTAGACTCCACGTTCAGTAGAGCTACTGAGTTATTGTTATTCTTGTGTTATGCTGCTATTAGTGGATGAATATAATTACTTAGTTTTCGTTGTTGCTAACTGAATGTGAAATCCCAACCGATAGATTCCCATATGAACTTTGCAATTACAATAAGAGTCTAGTTGAAAGGTGGGATTCAGAGAGGTTTAGTAGTAATTATTCTTATTCTTATATAAATAAATACGTATAAATAAATGTATAAAAATATGGAATGCAATATATTATAATAACCTGATCAAAAATATAAAAATTATTGAATGCAATTTGAGAATTTATTTAATGCATATTCATACATATAATAATTTGAATTTAACAAGTTGAATGGTTGAGCTGCTCTTTTCAATTTGTTTTGAAGCTTAAATTTTTTTAATGAAACAGCGTCGTTTTGAGTAAAATAGCATGATTTTATATTTTTAAAATTAAAAAATATATATTTGGCCAAAGTTTGATAATATTCGATTGGAGCCCCGACTGGTTTGACGTTCAGAGGCAGCCGATTGTTGCAGGAATGCCGAAGTTAGGACGATGAGGACCAAGTCCGTGCCCGGTGAACTTTGTTAAATGGGACTCAAGCTTATCACAGCCACTGGTTGCATCCTTGTAAATGTCTTCCTAATGAGGAGCAGCACTTGAATGAGTACCATAAGCAGATGTTTACTAGCAAGAAAGTTTGTTATCTTATGCCAAAACGAACAACATGGATGCAGCTTATGTACAATCTGTCCAGAATCACTTACTAAGACTTGCTAGTTGACAACATTATTATTCCAAAGATCATAAGACCAACTCAGTATTGAGATTGCAGAGGATAAATCAGAATATTGAACCAACTAATGTCATCAGGAAGTCTTTATAGTCTGCCGAAATGTCCCCAACAGCAGCTTCATCAAGGTTGGTTTGGTAGATGTTATATTCTTCTCTGATCTTCATCAGGTCAATCTCTGCTCGAGTTACAATTGCTCTGGTCAGCGAAACTTCATCTGTTCCAATTCCAAGTACGGAAGTACACAACCCCCCTTACTCTGAAGTTGTACCCAGGGCCGGCCCTGGGCAGGAGCCAGCGGGGGCCCCTCAGCCTCTTCCTTTCGGATGTTTGCTTTGTATCTTAACCTTTTAAAAGTTTCTTAGGTTAGTACATGTTGTTAAGAGCGTTTTAACGTGGAAATCAATGGAAGTGTAGTGGTTTGTAGTGCATTTGGTAACGCACCTTATGTGCTTGTCAAATGTCCTCTCGTACAAGTGCATCTTTTCAAGTTTCAATCTCTCGTGACCAGGGCCGGGGCCCCTATAAGGGGGAGCCCTCAGCCCCCCTCAACCCCTCTCACTGACTTTAAGGTTATTTATAACGTTAAAATCATTGTTATAAAGTCATTTAATAACTTTTTAATGTTAACGTAATGTTGCTTATAAATAGTTTTAAAATATTTAAGTATATTTTTAACTTCTAATTTCTTTATTTTCATCAATATATGTTATGTATGATTTAGCTATGTTATTTTCATCACAATAAAGTTTAAATGATTTAGCTATGTTATATATTGAGAACGATATGTTGGACAATATTGATCTTGATAATATTATTAATGATTTTGAATCTAGAAATGCACGGAGAAATTGTTTTTCATAAATCACGATCCTCTATATATTTGTTAGTGTAATTATAATCATTTAATATTTAGTTGGTTACGTAAATTTATAAATTGAGTCATTTATATTTTATACAAATATGTAAATTTAAGTATATTGTCAATTTATTGGGGCCCTTTTTTTCATTTCGCTCCGGGCCTATAAAACTATAGGAACGGCCCTGAGGGAGATGGGGGCCAGGTAGGTTTAATTAGTGCTAAAAATTTTCAAATTTTCAAATTAGTCTTTAAGTTTTAAAAATTTACAATTTAGTCTAGTAACTTGTCAGTATTTTACTACTGATCGGTCCTGAATGATACCAAATTTCAGTAGAGTCAATACGATACTATACTCTTTTTTGGCTGGTACAATACAACGCCCATAACTTTGGATGGGATGTGATCTTCATGGGATTAAGTAGCTATTACTATAGCATATTTTTTTTCTAGTAGTGGTAGGAATGTCTTGTCCTTTTCGTCTTATAGTTCACATGCCTAGGAGTCGTATCGCAAAATCACATCCTTGTTGATATAAAGTTGCAAGACAACCTGGTAGGGTATGTTTTACTTGTTTACAGTCTTAATTAACACAATTATAGCCATTCTTATCCTTAAACATTGAAGAGTGCCAAATTTTAGTTTTTCAAGCTCATTTTTTACAATAAATATAGTTCTCATTACTTTAAGGTTATTTAGTAACTAGTAATAAAGACGTGGGAATGAGAATGCAACCCACATTCTTAACTTTTAATTGTTTGGTTCCTAGTAATAGAAAAAATAAGGAATGATAAAACTGGAATGAATCTTAAGTAATCCTAGACTTTTACGTTGGAATAAAAAATTGGGAACAAGAGATTAAATATATTATTAGAATATTATCAAGTTATTATCAAAATATTATCAAGATACTATTAAGATATTGATGTTTATCATAATATTATCACCGAAATTATCTTTTATATTAATTTCTTTAATAATTATTTTATTTTGTTTCATAATTATTTTAAAATTTATAATTTTATAAAATATTGAAATTTTTTATTAATTATTTATAAAATATAAATTATTTTAATAACTCTCTATTCACTCTCCTTCTCTCATTGGTAATATTTTTTTCTTATCTTTTTCTTTGTATTTCGTCTTAACTAAAACTCTCTATTCGCTCTTTCTCTCTCGTTGGTAATCAACATATCTCTCTAGGTCAGTTTTTATTATTCTAAACTTTTTTTTTATTTTATTTTTGTTATAAATTGGTGTTTTTATTTTCTCAAATATTATTGTACACGATCATATTCATTTTTTTATCAACATTGCACGTTACTTTATTTAATAATTATTTTTATTTCAATAGATTTATATCATAAAATAAGTTCATTATAGTCTTTTAATTTTATTTTTATAAGAAAAATCATACACAGTTATTTAAAAATTATTTTTATTAAATACAAAATTTTGTATTAATTCTTAATCATGTAAGATATTTAATTAATTGTTTACAAAATAATCACATAATAATTAAATATAAGTAAAAAAAATTATTACCATTCTTAATATTTAATATCAAACACTGATATAGTTGTTAATTTTGTAATCTCATTCCTAGCACTTACGTCTCACTTTTCATTCTCATTCCCTTTTTTTAATTCTAAATCCTTCATTAGTAGTTACGAATCGAGACCTAAGTTGACAAGTTCATGGAACAATAAGACCATGGTATTAGGAGAACAATTACATCATGTTGCTCCCTAAGAGAGCTCAAGCAAGCTCCAAAGTTAAAGTCCTATTGATGGACGTCTCAGCTTTTCATGATCAAAACTCTTTTAAGTCTCCTATTAATGGTAAGACTTGAGAGTTCTATGACCGTCATCAATGGTAGGCTTGGTTGCTGTAAATGTTGCACAATTAATTAGTTATTTAAAAGAAGGTGATAGTTGATATGTAGTAACTTTTGTGAGTTTGAACTCTTCGTGTTTAAGTTTTGACTCGAGGGTTCAAGGCTATAATTAGAGATATAGTCTATTTTGATTTAGATTTAACATTTTGAAATTAAATTTGTTATAATGAATTAGATATTTAATTTGAGTTTGAGTATGAGACTAAGCCTAAATTTTTTAGGTTTAAGTCTAAGTTCAAAATTTTAAAATTAAATTTATTGCTATAAGTTAAAGATACAATTAGTTGGAGATATAATTTAAATTAAACTGAGACTCAGAGACTAGATTTGTGATAACAAATTAGTGATATGACGTAAATTTAAGTCTAATTTCAAATATTTAAGATTAAACTTATTACAATGAGTTATAATATGTCTCTGTTTAAGACTTAAATTAAATTATGATAAGTTGGTGAACTTGAGTTTGGTTTGAGGCTATTTTACAATAAATTTGTAAAATAAATATTAAAGAATTGTTTAAGTTTGCCAAGATTAAATTAATAATAAGTTTGCCAAAATTAAATATAATATTTTAGTAAAATAAACAAATTAAAAAGCTCACTTTTTAATAATAATTAATGTTTATGTAATAAATTATTTATCTTTTATCCTATCTAGATATTGAAAATTTCATTTTGGGTGTTTGAATTCTATTGACCAAAAGAATTTGGTCTAAAATATATCTATAATCAATTATTTGGATTGGCTGTTTTTGTCAGTAGCCATTCTTGTTCTTTGTCACAATGCAATAAACTTGATTTTTGACTACAAAAAATGTAGCTATATGTCTAAAAAACGTCGCCTATAGTTATTTGTTGCGTTCTTGTTTCGTCACACACAATGTCGCTAAATCTTTGTAGTTGAAAACTATAGGTGACAATTTCAAAAATCATAAACAAAAATTTTCGTAACTAAAGCATTAACAAAATGTAGCTAAAAATCTAACCTTGGTTGGAAAAAATTTGGCAGTAAATGGCTGACGATGAAAATAAAACATAGCCAAAAAATTTTAGCTATGTTTTTAGAAATGTAGCCAAATATTTTTAGCTACATTTTTAGAAGCGTTGCTAAAGGGGTGCTTAGTTCATGAGTTTCGAAGACAACAATTGGTATGAGAATGAAAAACGTTGGTTGATTATATATTATCATTGCATGAATAATATTTTGATATATGAGTTTTGGAAATTACTCCATACCCCCCAAATATGTGAGGAATAAAAGTCAATCCATCCTTTTTTTGGTAAAATAATATAATTAATTAAATATAAATATATTCTAAATATAATTAATTAGAATATATTGAATATAATACATTAAAATTAAATATCATTAATTATAATATATGTTAAAATTAAATATAATTAATTAGAATATATTAAATTTTGATGTAAAATAAAAATTTTAATTAATTTTTATTTTGACCAAAACAATATTAAAATTAAATATAATTTATTAGAATATATTAAATTTTGATATAAACATTTAACTAATTTTTATTTTTTTGAACAAAACAATATAATTAATTAAATAGCATTAATTATAATATATTAAAATTACTTATAATTAATTAGAATATATTAAAATTTGATGTAAAACAAAAATTTAACAAATTTTTATTTTTTCTTTTTAGTAAAACAACATAATTAAATAAATATAATTAATTAGAATATATTAATATTAAATATAATTAATTAGAATATATTTAGCAAGATTTTCATTAAACCAACTACTATCAACAGTAAAGGTAATCATTCATTCGTCCTAACCCTTCACTATATTAATTCTCATTCCTATTACTATTACCCTATGTGAACCAACCACCTTCTAAATATTTTTAGCTACATTTTATATAACGTATCCAAATATTATTTGCTATGTTTTTAATAATGTTGCGATATGTTATTTATTACATTTTTGATCCATAATATTGAACAATATGTTTTGTATATAATGTATTGATATATTTTTATTGTAAATTTATTATACAAATAAATCGTACAAAAATATTATTAGTTTAAAATATCATGTACTATATACATAAAGCAAAAAATATATAAATAATGCCAACAAAACATATTCTTCCTATACAAGATATTAATGACAACTTTAACAATTCTTATAAAGAAAACAATAAATAAAGAGATAAGTTTATAAATTATAAATGCTAAGATATTAGAGCGTAACTCAAACAACAACCTAGTGTTATCCATGAACTTGTAATCATCCAAAAAGCTTAGTTAAAATCAACTAAAAATATTGTGAGTATTGATACAATAAATATTTGGTTCTAATTAAAGCAAACATCTCATAACTTTACCATTCACGACATAATCGCTCATCAGTTCCATCTTCATCCATTATGTAATCCGAGAAAAAAAGTATTACATTTAAACTATAGTACATAGGGAATTAAAAGAAAAAAGTATAGGAGATAGAATTAATATCCTTCGCTTTCCTCTTCATTTCTATCATAATATGGGCCAAGTAATATTCTGAATAACATATCAAGTTTTGTTCATTTTGCTCAAGTTTCTTGTCCCTGATTACTTCAGCTTGTAATGTAGTCTTCAATTTGTTGTTTCTATTAAAGGTGTTCAATGATTGTTTTATTTGTTAAGGTTGAAACATTTGGCTTAGGGCTATAGCCAAAACCTTTCACATAGCTAATGTGTACCAAATATTATATTGCAAATGTCTTATGCACTGAGCTCATTCCCCTCAAACATAAATTTTTATAATAACTCTTGCATCTTATTCTAAAATTGAAAAAAGAAAACCAATATTCAATCCATATATTACTACTTACTACTACATTAATAAATGAACTAAAATATTAAACAAATTTTTATACTTACATAGTTGTTATCTGCTTCTTCTGCTCCCATCCTTTACCTTCCTTATAGTGAGTGACTTTATATAGTGTGATCTTATCGTGCTCTTGTCCATATAGTTCATTCTCACCTTATTTTATGAAACAAAAATACAAGGAACAATAAATAATGTAGTGTTAATTTATATAACTTGCAAAATTCTTACATATTCATTTTAGACAACTAAAAATGAATTTGACCTTGATTATGATATGTTTTCATTTTTGCTCTACTGACCTTTACCTTCTCACAATTTTCCTAAATAAAGAAAAAAAGATAACGTAGTTGTTAAATCATTTAACAAGATTAATGGAAGCAAACATGAAGTTAAAGAAAACAAACCTGAACTTTTGGATCAACCCAGTAATCACACAAACTATTCGAATTTTCTTCATACATTCGTTCAAGAACATGTCTTAGTGCCTTCGTATCAGAAGGAAAAGATTTATAATACTTATGTAACTTGAAATGACAATCCTTATTTGTTTCAATATAAAGTAATACAATTTGAAACATCTAGGTTCTCAATATCCATAATATTCAATTTCAACTGTGAATAATAAGTAAAAGTATAATTAATCTTAAAATCATCAAAACAATATTGCATATAGTTAAGTATTTTGAAAAATTACCACAATTTTATCCAAAGCATTTTTAGGCAAGTTGTCTCCATTCAGGTCCTTAACATGTTTTTTACAAGGTAATTCTATTCTCACAATAATCCCTAACTCACTTGAAAACTTTGCTTATTAGACCTTGTCTACATGACAACCTTTTTAAGTGTCAATCAGTATTGATAACTTGCAATTTCACAACCTATAGTTTTACCTTTACATCTTTTTATAATACTAGCATTAGAAGTTGACAACAAATCAATAATGATAAGGAAATATTAGAATATATAACTTTATATTTGAGCATAAGTCTACTTGAATGTGTTAAAGATTAACAAACTTGCACTAGTTGCTTTATTATTGTTTAAGGCAGAATGAAGTTGTGCATGACTTAAAGGCAAAATATTATTGTTGCTTTATTGTAGTAATGTACTAGAACAAGCTCTATTTCTTATGGCTAGAAAAAAGAATACGATAAGAAAAAGAAAATATATTTGATTATATATATATATATATATATATATATATATATATTCACTTGTCATTTATAGAAAATTTA
>JANKOE010000009.1:50557159-50577249 GCA_026284465.1 Erythroxylum citrifolium | reverse complement strand
AATATTATTTATTAAAATGATGAAATTGTATTATTGTAATATTTTAAATACTTTGTATTATTCTTAATTTTATAATTATATGATGATGATTGTCTTTGTTTATATTAATTGTGGTTATTATTTATATGTAAAATGTTTAAAAATTATTGTTATTTCATATTAATTGTCATTATTATTTATTATTAAGATTTTTGAAGGCATGGTTGATGTAAGTAGTAAACTAGTAAAGTGAACAGTACAACTGTATAATATACCAATATGGACTATTTTGCAAATTTTAAAAATTTTAAGGGCTATTTCATAAATTTAAAAAATTTCACGAAACGGTACCCGGTTCCGATCGATACCAGTACAGTTCCGTTCCAAAGCTCAATCCGGTACCGAACCCGGTACGGTATTCATAACATTGGTGGCTGTAGGTTGTAATTTGTGGGATAAGGATGTTCGTGTTTTCTGTCCATGGTGAGGGATTTCTTTAGTATGTCTAGTGTTTTCATGTGAAAAACTTCCAGCAACCTTTTTCAGCCTTTCATGTATGACGTTTCGGTGAAGAAACGTTTATTGATTTGAGTCGTTTTCTGACTGTTGTGCGTGGAATTTTCAATTACGATATTAAAGCCTTATAATAAATTTTTCGATAAACAACTTCCCTTTTTTTCGTTGATGAAACGTATTTAGAGAAGTTGATTTTTATCTCAAATGTAATCTCTGTTTATGTTGGTTATTGTTTAATCACTTGAATTGTTTATTTCGTATCCTTATCATTAAATATTGTTGATAAAATCTTCTCTTGAAGTTAGTACGAGACGGTCATACTATTGAGTGTGAAATACTTTCATAAATAGTGAAGTCGAAGGATAATGTCAAAGGTTGAGTGGTGTCAGTTGAGTAAAGCTTTATACATATAAAAATTATTGTCGTTAGTGAAAATATTAAGCTGAATGAGAGTCTCACAGACGTAAGTAAGGTATACCAAACTGCGTTACCAAATTTTGGTGCCAATTTTTTATTTGCATTTGTGTTAAAAAAATTTAATTATGCTCGAAACAACCACAGCCAAATCAGAAATTTTGAGAAACTACACCCTTTCAAAAAATTTCACTAATTAATACTTTAGTTTTGTTTGCAAGCGAGTTTGAAACAATAAGATTTTAAATAATTTATTTCAATTTTAACTTCATCAAATTAAATTTTGCCCTTTCTCAATTAGCTCTGTAAATAATAAAGACTTGAAGACTAATAATCTTAGTATATTCAAATTATTGATAAATGTTATCTAAATTTTTTATAAGTATAAATCATTGACAATAAAGATAGAAGTGAATTTAATAATATGTAAATATTTTTAAATTTTAATATATCTTAAATGTTTGCCTAATTTTATGGAAAAGATTAAAATTATTATAAATGTATTAACATTCACGTCCCGCAAAAAATTAAAAAGACGTACATGTAAAATCCAATTGAATGGTTTTTTCATAACATTAAAATCGGGTAATAAAATTAGAGGATTTATAAAAAATGAATTATAGTTATTATTAATTTCAAAAAAAATTATAGTTATTATTAAGTTAGTTTTGTATATTAGATTAGATAGCCATGGACTAAATTTATTAATGTTAAAATTAAAAAACGTATCCTCCCTAACAGCGTTAAAGACTCCATGGCCCAATGGATAAGGCGCTGGTCTACGGAACCAGAGATTCTGGGTTCGATCCCCAGTGGAGTCGTTTTCTTTTTGTTTTTATACATGAATGATTTTGAGGCAAGACTTTTTAAATAAAAATATATAATAACTTATTTTTTTAATTGGATCTGAGTTTGAGCTGTTTAGATTTAGATTTATTCGAAACCTAACTCTTTTAAGTAAAACAATCGGTTTATTAAAAATGTTAAATTTAAGCCCATCAATCAAAAATTGTATAAGACTTTTTTCAATTAAAAATATATAATAACTTATTTTTTTAAATAGGATTTAAGTTTGAATTGTTTAAATTCAGATTTATCTTAAACCTAACTTTTTAAAGTAAAACAATCAATTTATTAAAAATAATTAAATTTAAGCTCATAAATTAAAAATTATCATCCCTAACTAAGATTTGTAGCCTCTTTAAAAAAGCCTCTTATAGTCAGTATAGACGGTAATAGATTAACCCAAGTTGAAGGTTTTAAAATCACTTTTTTTTTAGAGAAGGGTTCAATCTTTTCGAACCATACATTTAAGTCTAATTTCAAATTCAATCAATCTAGGTTTGTTGACTTTGAGACGGACTCATTTTATACTAAAATAACAATTAATATTTTCAAGATTTTCCATTTCTTTTCGTTTTTCATTAAATATGAGTGTTTAGCATTCGTACAGTCGTTGCTAATTGACATCTTTAATCTCAAATTAAAACTTTTTTTAAATAAAATAATCAAAAATCTATTCGTAACAAATAAATAGTAATAACAACAACAATAACAACATTGATTAAAAATTTAGCTGGAATGCGCGGTTTGAAAAGATTTAATAAAAAACAATCTTATCATTAATTAGTAGAAGGATTATTTCCAAACTATATTCTTCATAATCATCAACAACATCCAGTTGAATATCGCACAAATACGAGATTTGAGAAAATTTGATAATACAAAGTCTTACCTCTATTTAATAAAGAAGTTATTTTCGATAGACCCACATATAAATGTGATAAAAAATATTATAAAAAGTCAAACAAACATTAAATGTGTAATAAAATAACTAAAAAACTTAGAATAAAATAATAATAAATAATTAAATAAAATAATAACAGTTCCATGTTGGAAAAAAAAGGCTCTAAATCTGCATTAAATGATACAAATTTAAAAGATAAAGTTATTAAGAAAATAACCGGACAAATATACCTTATATGTTGCAAAAGTGCTTATACCTGATTTTTTATTTCCAAAATAAATTTTCCCTTATATAAGATATATTATAAAATATAAATTTTAAATAAATTACTATCTTTTTATGCAAATAATCGTATCTACTTGAAAAGACAATATGAATCTTACAGGAATGCCTAATTGCTGCTTTTTCGAAGCCATGCCTAACCTCACAGTTTTGGACATCGTACCATAGTTTGCGTATCAAACCAAAGAGACGCCAACGCGTGGAAATTCTGTTTCTCTACGGGCTACAAATACTTAAAATAAAAAATTTGTGTAATTAGATTTAACTCTTTACTATCTACATTTTTTATTTAATTCTCTTATTTTGAAATGATGACTTATTTATAGTACTGTTTTGTTATATACAATTTTAACCATATTTTATTAATTTTTGTCAATTTCAAATTTTAAAATAATGTTATATGAAAGTTTAACAATTTAATTTTTTATCATTCTAAATAGATACAAATAATTGAGTGACAATTAAATACATAAGGAATAAGAGGTAAATTTTAAAATATGATAATCAAATTAAAAATTAAATTACAAGAAATCCCAAATGAATTTATCTATCATACAAAATGTTTTCAATCATTATAAAATTATTTTTACTATTTTAAATCATTAAAAAGAATAATTTAATATCAAAAATTGAAAAGGTTCAAATTCTATAACAGAGACGGATTGCCGTGTGTTTAACTTAATATTTAAAATGTTTAATTGATATTAAATCGTCATAAAATCAGTTAAAGATTAAATAAAATTAAAAATCTAAAAAATTATTTAAAACTATTCTTATCCATAAAAAATTTCAAGTTTAAATAAAAAATGAGACTGTTAAATAAAAATTAATCAACTTATTTTAGCTATAAAAATTGAATAATTTATATAAATTGATCAGTTAATTAATAAATTAATCAATTATTATAATAAAAATTATTAACTAAATTAAACTTAAAAGTTAACAGCTGAACAAAAAATTAACTTATTAAAATTTTTATTATTAAATTGGTCAAATTAGTTCAATTTTTAAAACATTGATTGATAATTGTTTATGTAGACATTTGTATATCAGACTACTTATATTTAAATTTTGATAAGTATTTAACAAATTATTTTTAATTTTTAAATAATAATAATGATAGTTGGAGTCTTTTACTAAAACAATTATCGTCCGGATTATGCTAACCACAATCAACGTCCTAATCCAGGTACTAAAATTAAGTCTAATTTAAGTGATGTAATCCTGCCGCCCACTTATAGAATTTAATATTTAATGTGGTAAAATTAGGAAAAATCTTGGACAAGAATGAAGAACACTTGGTAACTGGGTCCCACATTCGGACCACTATAGCGACTCGTCGCACATTCTCAGCCACAATGTTGAAATGAAATGTAAATGAAAGTCAGATCTAAGCAAGCTGTATCCAATCACGTTCCAGTATTAGATCTGCCCCTCTCCTAACCACTACTATAGATACACGGCATTACACGTGTCCACTTGGCAGCCATTACCTTTACCAAACGTCACTTGTGATGGACCCCACCAGAAAATTTCTCTCTCTCTGGTCTGGTCACGTCTACTCTGGAAAACTTGGTTTAACTGAAACCTCTTTTTGGATGTCTCGCACTTCTTCTGCTTTCTCTTTCTTTGACCTTTCTTCCTCGTAATCTGAGCTTTGTGTACAAACTTGTCTCACGTTGTTTTGAGAGTTTAGGAGTTCTGTCGTGTGCTCTGTTCTTTCTTTGTGTTAAGGTTGTTGAAAGACTGGCGATGTTTGGAGTAATTCACTACCGTCTCTTTGATTTGAATTATCGTTTCGAGTTCGGTTGTGGTTATTTCAAAGATGTTTGATTGGAACGACGAAGAGGTAAGCTTGTTTGTTTCTTTTCTTTTGTCAAGGTTGATTATGAAATATTCGCTTTTTAGCCTGTGAGAAAGCTGAACTTTGGTGGGATTTTCTTGCTTTTTTATTATTTAAAAACATGAACCCTGCAAGCGAATTGAGGGAGAATTAGATAAAAGGTTGATGGTTTGTTGTCTGGATACAATTTGAATACATGTACTTGAAGAATCCTAGGATAGGAATGAACAGGATTTTACTTGAAGACTTTTGTTTCTGTCGGAAAACATATAGGTCATGTTTATTTCCTTCTTCTCAGCGTAAGATTTCAGGGGTTATGACCTGATTTCAGATTCCAGTGATTTAATCAGTTGATCAAGAAATTGTCTTTAACTGTTTATCTATTAGTGTTTGGGGGCTTAATTTTACGATATGCCTGAACTTGAGGGGCATTTTAAGGCGATATCATGTTCAAGTTAAACTGAAAAGTAGGATAATCAATGGATTTAGCCACTCTTAGAAACTTTGATTGAACTCTCGGTATAGTAAAAATGCGTAATTCAGTAAGCAATCTGGGAAGCAGTACGGTATCTAGACTTGAAGATTGAATTTACTTCTTACTGAAGTTTGTGGCAATCAATGATGTGATTTAGGACTCTGAAGATTAATTTTGATATGGAGTTACTGAAAAAGAAGCGAACACAGTAAAGAGGACGATCAATGAATAATGTATATATAATCACATGCTTAGTGTTGAGAATGTATTTTCACTTCATTTTGAAGCTTGAACCTGGCAATTAGGGGGCATATGCTTTAAGTAACTGTTAAACCACTACTGGGGCATCTAAGGTGGTTGAACTGAAAATTTGTTTCAACAGTACTTTTGAGGTGAAGATGTAAAGAAGTGCTGGAAAGCTGGAAGGGCTTGAAAGAAAATTTCGAGGGGAGAAAAAAAGTAATTTTGTTAAAGAATGTTGGTAGGAATTGAGGAGATGGGAATGATGTGAACTTCAGATAGCCAACTTCAGTGAATGCGTTGGCCAAAGTGCTAGCTAACACTCATAATAGGAGTGCCAAGTACTAGCTAACACTTCAGAGGCACCTGAAATCTTGTTTATATGTTGTATTTTTGTTTTCAAAGTCAAGATGGTGAGGAAATGGTTTCAAGACAAGCTTCTGGGTGTTAGGAAATAAGAATTTCTACTATTATTCGGGTTTCCAATTATAAATGATCGGAGGAGAAGTGGTTCTTGAGAAATAAGTTGCCTATAGAAAGAAAGTGTGAAGAGACTCTGGACGGTGGTGGAAAATGGTGGTATGCAGAGTGTGTTACTCCTTGAGCATTTTCCTACTTCACATTTTTATGCCACAAGGATAATAGCCTTTGACTTGTTTATTTTATAACCTTATTGTTTCGGTTGTGTCTTATGAACTCCATCACTTGGACAGCCTAGAACGAATTGCTTTGACAGTAGAGGTGACAAAAGTTTTTCTACAACAAGGTCACATATGACTCATAAATGCCCTCAGATACTAGACTGCATGTGTTCCGTCGTCTTTTTTTTTGTGATTATTAAGGATTTTTTGCCGTCAGACATGCCTCTCTTGTTATACGTGTCACGTAATGATGACAAGTTTCATGCCCCATTATTTTCAGCTTACTAATATTATATGGGGTGAGGCTGGTGAGAGTGATGACCATATTGTGCCCTATCCAGAGGCAACTGACAAGTATAGCAAAAGGAAGCAATGGAGTGAAGAAGATGTCAAGTCCACTAGGCGGAAGGTATCCACTACTAAAGTTGATATGCATGGAACAAGGCTCAAGAGCAGTTCAAACTTTGAGATCAGTGAAGCAACGTCTGCATCTGGATCTGGCATGCATTCTTGGCATGGCTTACCTATCTCTCAAGCTGTCAAAACTGATCAAGATTCGATGGATACTTCAGTATCTAACAATTTGATTAATATATCCAAGGTTGATTCGTCAAGAGGTGGTAAGATGTGTAAAGAATAAAAGTACTCTGATCATATACTGCACGATCTTTTCAGTCTAACAGTATACTTATCTAATGGCAGAGATAGCTGAACTTGATAATGTAACTGGAATGTTTCAAAATCCCCAAGAAGCGAAAGAACAAGGTGATTTTGTTGACTATGGGTGGGCTAACATTGGAAGCTTTGATGATCTTGATCAAATTTTCAGGTAATGAGCAGTATCAAGTTTTCTTCTCATAGAACACAAAATCTTTCAGAAATGATGAATTCAACTGAGTTACCATTCTCTTAACTGAAAGCTTTATCCAGAGACGATTCATGCCATTTGTAGTAGTTATGTGAATTTTATTACTAAGGATAGAAATCTGTGAAGAAGCTTTCGTTACAAGACAGGATTTTGGAAAGTAGCATAAATTTTTATAGGAGTTAGTTTAGCTTCAGTTGTTGTAGGATTCTGGCATCCTTCCTCACAAATGATGCTTTGATACCAAACTTTTATATTATTTTCTTTTTCAATGATCTGACTTAATATCCTCACAAGTGATGATTTTGCAGAAATGATGATTCTATGTTTGGCAGTGTAAGCCTTCCTAGTGCTGATGAGCTATGGTCTTCTTCTAAAGATGTAACTAACATCCCAGTAAAGCCCTTCCCCATGTCTGTGGACTCTCAAAATTTAGAGATTGGCGCTTTGAGAAATATATCTGAGCATTTCGGAATCAAAACAGAGTATCTTGAAGATGACCAGCCTTTTACCCCTGACCATGGGAAATTGAATGATCCAGTAACTCATGGTCTGCAGAGTGTGCAACAAATCCCGGATCATGTTCATTATTCTGGAAATGCAAGTAAACCTTTACTTGAAGAGCAGGTATTAAGCTTTTTTTGGTTGATCAGGCGATGTATACTAGTTTATTGCTTAAGCTGGGAATATGTGAAAAGTTAATCTCCTGTGTTTTGTAGACAGAATTGATCAACAGGGGAAATAACAGCTCAGCAAACTGTCAGCTTACTTCAGAAGAAACAGTTCTGCCAAATGAATTGGCTTCTAAGGTAAATAGTTCTATCCTTCTGAGCTATTACGAAATCTGATACCTATCCGTAGTCTTATTTCTTCTTCCTAGTTGTATATGTAGTCAAATCAACTGTCACTTTATTGAGAAAGTTGATCTTCCATGTTACAGACTTTATGTGATTTCCCCATCAATTCAGGATAACTTTTGTTTGTTCATCGTCTTCATCTTTTAATCTGAGCAGGTACATAAGCAAAAGAAATTCTTGAAAAGTAGGAAAAAGTTGGAGGAGAATATCATGTACCAAGATATACATGGTAATTGGTCTTCACCTGAAACCTCTTCCACTCAATTGAAGAATCAATATGTAGCCCCGATCCTGCAATCTTCTTCCTCTACGGTTTTCAACGAACACAAGCAGCTACAGGGAGCCAATTCATTACAGTTCCACCAGATCTCTAACCCATTTGTTGCCCCTTCTGCTTATGGGGGTGTAGCAAGTCCATATACTGCCATGCCAATGATGTCTCATATTCATTCCATGGAATTCAATCCTCAGTCTTTGCTTTCTGGCTATGAAGCTTCTTCAGGTAATATGGATCCTGCAAAGAAGATGGAACATTCTACAGATAAAGGCCAGACAATGACACCTCGGGAAAAAATTGAGAAGTTGAGAAAACGGCAGCAAATGCAAGCACTGCTTGCAATCCGGAAACAACGGCAACAGTTTGTTCATCAAGTATCCTGTCGCAATCAGCCCATTCGTCAACATTATTCTCAAGAAAATGGAATGCAAGATGTTGAGGGAGCCATTGTTGCTAATATAGAATCTGAGGAGCTAAGCTCTCTTCCTGCTTTTGACCCAAGCTCACCTATAGAACAAGACGATTCTAGTGTCATCTCTTTGACAGATAATGATTTTTCATTAGGGGACAGCGTATTATTCCAGCTTCAAGATATAATTGCAAAGGTATGCTTGACTTGTATGCCGATTGTTTACCTGGTTGAGTAATTCAGTCATGAATATGTTGCCAAACCAATTTTTTTTCCACAGTTGAATGTCAGAATCAGACTTTGTATGAGAGATAGCTTGTTCCGGTTGGCTCAAAGTGCATTGCAAAGACAATGTACTAGTGATACTAGCAGTACCAACAATAGTGGCAGGGATGAGCAAGTTGTGAAGGAAGAAAATGCTATCCATAACAGGTTTAAGTTTCTTTAATGTTGTTCTCATGATTGTAGTTTTTCAAATCTTTGATGCTATAGCTATAATTCTGCTAATGAAAAAGATCTGTCAGGTGCCATTATCATCCCATGTTTTCTGTTCTTGGAATTCAGAAGAAAGATACATGGTTGAAGTACCAATTAATTTGCTCTGCTATGGTGTTTCCTTTCAGTGTACTTATCACTTCCAATAAAAAAGGGTCCACGTTTTTGGGTAAATGTATCACTAACGCCAATAAATCTTGTTGAACATATTGTTTTACAGAAATTCTAAGATGCCTGAGGTAGAAACAGAGACCAATCCTATTGACAGAACAGTGGCTCACCTGCTCTTTCATAGGCCTATTGAGTTGTCTAGAAAACACCCCAGCACATCCGAATCACCTGTATCTACCAAGCTCTCTTTCGAGCATAAGAGAGAAGGTACGAGAAAACTGTTGGCCGCACATCTGCAGGATATGAAACATATCTCAGAACAAGGATCCAAAAGTTCGTGCCTGCTAGATGATCCTCAGTCTATTTGTCAGAGGAAAACCAATATTTGCTTTCATATGTCAGAAAATGGATCTAACAACGGCCCTGCAGGAGCTAGAGAGGTTGAAGCCTCTCAATGAAACAAAACTCCTATGAACTCCATGACGGGTAATTCATTCCTTTATCTCTTCTATGCTTTTGTGATGCTTCAGTTGTCTATGTTTTTGATTTACTGGTAATGTGATGATCCTCAGAGCTCAAACACCTCAACTGTGGACTTCTGCGTATCGACTGGAGGTGACAAGTAGTAAAGCATGCTTGTTTGAAGTGTTATACTCTTTCTCTAAACACTGACTGGAATTTCCTACCAAACCGACTCTTCAATTGTGTGCTGTTCTATATATTGTATAGGCGTGTGAAAAAGATGAAATGCCACCTTAAATAAGTATTGGCGGATTTTGATCCTTGCATCCTCTCGTGTAGGGACAAGTGCCCTGTTTCTTGAACTTCAGAATTCTACTTCACTATGTCTAGATCGTTCTTGCATGTTTAAGCATTGGTAGATGACTAGTTGAGCTTTTGTAATAGCTAGATTGTGAGAATTCAGGACTGTTACAAGATTGTCCGTTCATGAAGCTGTTTTCGATTCAGGAACTAACTGTAAGCATAGCTTGATGACAAAGAGTAGAAAGGAAAAGGAAAATCAGATTGTTGGTGCCTCAAATTTATGTCCAAACAAAAATTTTCATCAATCAAATGGTCATGAAAATAAAATTCATAGTTTGCCAGTCAGTATCTTGCTCAAATGTTTTAAAAACTAGGACAAAAGTTAAATTAAGGTTTAAAAAGTTCAAACGGTATTAGATCGTCATAAGATGGGTTAAAGATTAAATAAAATTAAAGAATTTGAAATATGATTAAAAGAAATTCTTTAAAAAATTTGAAGTTTAATTAAAAAATGTTAAATAAAAATTAATTAATTTATTTTGATTTATAAGAAATTATTAATTTACAAATATTGACTACTTAATTAAAAATTGATTAATTTTTAATAACAATAATTATTAAATTAAATTGAACCGTTTAAAGTTTTTAAGATTATGCAGGTTGATCTGATTGAGGTTTTTAATCATCGCATAAAGTTAACAATCTTGTGATTAAATGTTCATATTTGAACAAAGTGTTCATAATATTTTAGATTTTAGTCACTTAATTCTAAGTCAAATTGATTAATTTTTTATATTCAATTATTGTCAAAAAAAATTTGTCAATCCAAATTTAAATTCTAATCAGATAGGATTCAAATAATTATTTAAATTAGAATTCAAGTTCAGTCAAATAAAATTGAATTCATTAACTTCAATATGAAATTCCTTATTTTGTCTTAGAAAAAGTTAAGGTCTAGTCGGGTTGGGCGCAAATCTAGAAATATTGACAGTTTCGCAGCCTATTTCGTTGGGCTTTGATTAGAGTTAGAAGACACTGGTCCTCTGCTTTCGGAGAGAGAAAAAAGATCGACGGCCCACAAGCCGATTGTTTGAAATCCACCTTTAACTAGCTCGTTTGTTTTAAGGGTATATAGGTAATTGTTCATGGTAGTAACCGCTCACTTTTTAGTTTTTAAAATAAAAAAGAAAAACAAAACTTTTCAAGGGCTATAAAAGGCGGATAGGTTTTGAATTTTCAGTTTGACTTGCGCGCCCTATTCACTCCCTACTCTCAAGTGACTCAAGGGAGAGAGGACGCAGAAGAAAGAGGTTGACAATCGGATACGTAAGCAGGTAGCTTCTAGATCTAGAGTTGCAATGAAAATATTGTGTGATTTTATAGAAAAAGAAGATGAGATCATGGTGAGTAAGTTTTTTGATTATTTAGTCAGGATCTGGAATGAAATGGAGGAATCCTCCGTTCGCGGCTAATCAGGTGACGGGAAGGGAAGAAGTGAGAATCAGATATGAGTATTGTAAGTATTCTGATTCTTTTTCGTTTAGATCTTTCATCTCTAGATCAAGCGACACATTACTGATGTTTTCTCTACCTTTAATATTGATCTAGGGCGCTGCGATCTAGAATTGTTTTTGTTTTTTTGTTTGTTTGTATATGGCGTAAAGTTATTGTTATTGAAGAATTATGACATCGTTAATTTAGACTATTTAGTCACATATGCTACGAAAAAGGTATCAGTAGTTTTCGTTAAAAACGAGATCGTTTAACATTTCAAGTACGGTGAAAAGGAGTTATATATCACGGATAAACTAAAATAAGAGAGATTTGTTTATATTCTTTACTGATCTTCTAAAACGTGTGTTTGCTGTATTTTTTTACGTAATCTTATGATTTTTCTCTTTGAAACTTCACAGCTCGTGATGCTATGCTAATGATGTTCTTGATTGCTTCTTTACGACTTATAGCATTAGCCTATGCTGTAACAGATTGCTGAACCGAGAACAATGCTATAGTTAGAAAATTGTAGTGAGCTTTTCGTATATCTCCCCATGTTTCCTTGGAAAGTTAATTCTTATCCGGTGCCACACCTGTGCCACTGCCACCACTACTCTCTTTCTCTTGGTTTCTACTTATTTTTTTGTTATAATTTAATTTACTATTAACTTTGATATATCATTTATGTTATTCAACTATTTAATGTTAATTACTAACAAAAAATTATAACTAATATAATTTATTTATTTAAATTATTGCATAATTAACTTCAAATTTAAATTTCAAACAATTCTTAAATAAATCCCGATATTTAATCTTAAATAATAGCAATAAATTTAATAATTAAAATGTATATTAACAAGAAAAGTTTAGTTTTCAAATATTTTTTACTTAGTTAATTATTTATTTTAAGAAAACATAATGGTTTTAATAAATATTAATATTAATTTAAACTATTCATTTAATTATTTTATAAAATTAATATATCTCTAAATTTTATTAAATATTCAATTATTCAGGATGAATTATAGTTACATCAATTACAATTAAACATACTTTTGGTTTATTTAAAAATAAAAACAAAATTAAAATTAAAATTAAAAATAACCAAGAAAAAGCAGAACTAAAATAACCTATTTAGAGATGAGAATATATTAAAGTCCTCGAAGAATATAAATTAAGAGATAAGAAAATGCCATATATGTGATAGGATACGTAGTTCATACATGTTCTTGCAAGGTACAAGTACAAAATGTGTGTGATACTAAATGCTTTTAAATCTTTCGTAGAACATTAAGCCGAGGAAAATTGGCTGAGGTGTACTTCATGAGCATACAGAGTTGTCAATTCCTGCAATGAAAAAACATAAAACTTTAATTGGTTAAATTCAGACAATATTATAAATTTTATAAATTGCAAGTAACGGATTTTTACTTTGCAATCTTCTAGCTTCGATTGTGATTGAATTAAGTAGCCCGTTTACTTATTTAGATAATGGAAGTTTCTGAAGAGCATAAGTAATTACTTCACCGATTTAATAGTAAACATAAACGAATGACTTTATACATTTTGAAGTGAAACCATATTTGTGATCGCATTATAAAAGATGATAGTACAAGATAATGTATTCTTACAGTATTAACAAATTTTGATTTGAAATTGTAAGGAAAAACAAATCACAACTTATATATAACTTAGTACATAGACAACTTTTAGGGGGGAAAAAAAAAGCCTTCTGATTTAATTGAACAAATAGTCAACAGAAGATTTTGATAGTATGTTATCTTCAAGGCTATAAATAAGCTTTTAGAACATTTTCTAATATAGAATTGTTCTCCAAATAAAGTACATGTTTATCTAAGACATTGATTAAATAAATTGGAGTTTCAAATGTTAAAAAGTATAATCAATTATAAGAGGTTATAGCTAAACATGTACCAAATATATTGGTCATAGTTAACTTCTTTTATAGGAGCAAACTGTCAAAATTAATATCACAATAGCAAAAATAGGAGTAGACTAGAGAATAGGTTTTATTTCTACATCCGTTCTGAATTCTTGCAAAATTGTCTCATACATAAACTTTCAAAATTAATATCGCCATTGCTTGAATTTGGGAGATTTTAGATTTTCTTAATTTTCAAATAATTACTTGAACATTTGGAAATTTTAAATTTTAACTCAATTTATTAAAAACTATTGGCAGTTAATTAAATAAAACAATTTATGACTTTAAACAACATTTTTTTATTCAATTGATAGTCAATTCATTAATTACTAAGATATAAACTAAAATTTAACACATTAAATTATATTAATTTATTAAATGAAAATACTTTTAAATAAGAAATTTATGTTAATATGAATCAAGTTAAACCTTTTAAAGGTCTTAAGAATCATCAAAGTTTAAAATTTTCTTAACTTCTAATAAATTGAATAAATAATTTTTTGAATATTTAGGAAAATTGAAATTTAATGCAATTTATTAAACTAAAACTATTTATGACTTTTAACAATATTTTTATTCAACTGATAGTTAATTCATTAATTAGTGAGATATAAAACAAATTTTAACACAGAAAATTATAGTTAATAAACATTTCCAACTTCGATTGATAAATGCCATTTGTTTTGTCCGTTTATATAATAATCATTATTCTTTTACAATAAATATGCAAAAACATATTAACCAACTCAAACCTCTTAAAGGTCTTAAGAATCATCAAATTTTAAATTCTTGCTTAATTTTTAATCAATTGAATAAATAATTATTTGAACATTTGGAAAATTAATATTTTAATTTTATTTTATTAAAGATTGATGGCAGTTAATTAACTAAAACAATTTATGATTTTTAACAATATTTTTATTCAAACTCTGTGTTTTAATAAAAATTTCAAACTTTGAGTTTTAAAAATAAAATTAAAATTTTTTATCCGTATTAAATAACAATTTAAAGATCTTTTTATTCCTATTATTAATCAATAATTACCATTTATTTCAACAAATAAATAGAATCATTATTCTTCTACAATAAAATATTCAAGAGTATTTTTAAATAAAAAACTGAAGTTAATATGTTTTAAGTTAATAATAAATCTTGGGTTTATGAGAGAGAGAGTAAAAGCGAGTCCCATATATGAATGGTGAATAGAATCGGAGAGAGGCTAAACACTAACACAACGGTGCCATCTCTCCTGCGACAGTTAACAAATGGGTAATCTATTCAAGGGTTCGCCTTGCCGGCGCCGCCGTGACGAGGAGGGGGAGGCCGGAGGCAATCGCTCCACCGATTTCGACCATGAAAACCCTGACGACGACGACGCCTCCAGTCCTTTCGACCATGACATGCCTAGCACCAAAAACGCCTCTATGGACCGTCTTCGCCGCTGGAGGGTAATTTCTTGTTCTACTGGGAGGATATGAATGTTAGATGAGATTTACTGATTAAGAGTTCAAAGTCCTGCTTATTTGATGACTATCACATTTTGCGCTAATATTTTCTTTATGTAGCAAGCGGCTCTTGTGCTTAATGCTTCTCGTCGATTTCGCTACACCTTGGACTTGAAAAGGGAAGAAGAGAAAAGGCAAACATTAAGGAAGCTTAGAGCACATGCTCAAGCTATTAGAGTACGTTTATCTCTTAGAACTGCAAAAAAAAATTTCACCGTCCCTTTTGTGGTCTCTTATTTGAAAATTTGGGAAATTTTAAAATTTTAATTCAATTAATTAATGGCTATTAGCAGCTAATTAACTATAATAATCCGTGAATTTCAACAATATCTTGAATATACAGTTCATTAATTAGCGATACACAAAATAAATTTTAAAACATAAGATTATGTTATTTAATTAAATTTTCAAACTAAGTTGAGTTGTATTTCATTAAGCTTTAATTAAATTCTTTTAAATTTAGTACATAATCCAAAATTCAACATTGGAAATATATTTAAAATTCAAATTGAATCTAAATTTGCAATTTTAATCATAAGATTGTTTAAAAAATATATTGCTTGCAATAATATTATACAATATTAATATTATTTTATAAAAAATAAATATTGGACCATAATTATAACGTAAAACAATTGTAGCTAGATTGATTTCTTCCATTTTTATATAAACTATATCAAATCTTTAATTTTTTAAACTTATTTTTTAATCTCAAATAGCGATCAATATATTAATTATCAAACTCACACTATTTAATTTTGGACTTAATTCATTTTATCAAATTAAATTGAAATAAATTTACAAGTCTAATGATAACATAATAATGTGTGATGTCCTAAAATTTTTGAAGCATGAAAATGGCACACTTGTTTTTATAGATGCGAAATTGTTTTCAGCATCCAAATTTAATAATTAAATTGACTTTAAATTTTTAAGTGGAATACAGTTCAAGTCCACCCTAATCCTTCAAATTATACTTGAACATGAAAAATAAAAGTGAGCATATGTATTTATACCTTTATTTCATATGTTGAATTAATTGACACCTATAACAATGATATTATTCTTCCACAATTATATTTTTAAAAAGATGCATTATAGAGTGATGTTAATTAAGAAATTTAATTTTGAATTAATTGACATTTATAAAGATGATATTAAATTGTATTTTTTAACTATATTTCTCTAAAATCATAATTTTGAATTGATATTAATTTTAAAATGCACATATTTATATATACCTATATTTCATATTTTGAATTGATTCATATTTATATTCAATATTAAGTTGTAGTTTTATACAACATTTCTCTAAAATTATAATTTTAAAAAATATTATGGAGTGATGTTGATTCGAATTTAAAAAGATAAATGTACGAATGATCTTAATTAGGATCTAAAAGTATAATGCATTATAAAGAGATGTTAACTAGTAAATTTCTTATTACAATTCATTTATTTTAGATATTAAATTTGTTCTTAATTCGGTTATTTTAAAAAATATACTTGAAATAATTTTTTAAATTTAGGAATCCAGACAAAAAAGATTATATTATAAAGCTAGGAATTATGATTCGGCAAGAAAATATGTTGAGCATAACTTGTTTCTTTATTCTTTATTTTGTTATTTATGCTAAGTTTCTATATTGGAGGAACAAACAAGGTAGAAGCCGAAGAAATATGTGACGGACTCCGTACTTATCTGTAAACCTTGGGACATGGGGTTTCACAAGCCCAGCGGATTCAACGCTATCTATGCTCGGATTCAGCCTTTGCACACTTCGCTGACTGTACGATTCAATACTTCTATAAAATTTAATAAATTTCTCACGAAGTGTATTCTGAACAAATTATAGTACATTGGCAATGTGCGTGCTTGTCCCAAACTAATAGGTGCAAATAACGAAACACTTAATTATATGATTATTAGTTAAATAGTTTTCGTCGTCATTTTAATTAATATTAATTACAATTATCAATGACGGCTCAACTTTTTTTGACCTTCGAAATAAAATCTGCCGTCCCCTAAACAAAAATTATCTAGAAATTTTGAGAAACCTTGTCGACTGCACAATCTTTGCTATATCGAATTTGAAAAATCTGGATGGCTGGCCCATTGAACAGACCCAAACTAGGGACTAGGTCCTTAATATTCTAGAGGTTCATAATAGTTCATACCCTATTATATTTGTAAATTAAAAATGATTCTCCTGAGTTAGAAAAGAATAAACCCTTCTGTTTAGTGAATCATTGCTATCCATATTTATTTTGCAAACTAGTAAATTTATAGGGTAATCTCATTATTAAAAAGTAACTTGATATCATTCATCAACTTTCCTCAGGTGTATCAATTAAAATAATGTGTAACCAATAACAAAAACCAAAGACTCTATTCAAAACTTGTATAATGTTGTGAAGAAGAGTTAACACAAAGTCGAATCCACACTTTGAAGCAAGATATCATGCCTCTTTTCACTAGGTAAACTTGTTCATTCTACATAGACTATCGAATATATTCATATTAAGGTGTATTGTACATGAATCTATGTGTATTAACAACTTACTGAAATTCTTCAATCTTTTTCGCCTGTTCTACTTATTGAGGTTGGAAAAAAGTTATTCCCAGGTACCTTCGATTGGTCAAAATCTTAAACAGTATTCGTTGTAAACTAGTCAATTTCTCAAGCAACAGTTTAATCTAAGTGTTTTTTTTTGTCCTTTTTTTTCTTTTTAATAGTATGCACTAGCTTGTCACTATCAAAACGAAACTAATTAATAACATATATGCCTATGCATTTAGCTCCTTCCTAAAAGCAATTCTTGTGCATTTTCTTTCCTAAAACTGAACTAATACCCTAACAAATCGAGTAGTCAGGAATCAAGAACAGATGCAAGTCAAATCAAGAAACTGAACAAACACCGAAAACCTTTGTCATTAGAGAGAAAGAACGGCAACAGCAACCAAAGATTTCATTCAAGATGTTCAAGAAAGAAAATCATCAAACGTCAGTGGAAAATAAAGAAGAAAAGTCTAGTAGAAAACGAGAGACAATGAGATGGACAGAGAGAGCGAACGAAGGTGAAGGCGTTGGAGTTTCAACAGAAATATACCTGAGCGTACGCCAGATCTTGTATCACTTTCAAGATCCGCCGTTCTTCCTCAGTTTTAGCTTAGCTTTCCAGCGATCATCAGTGAAAAAAAAAAAGAAACGGTTAATAAAAGATAAGATGAACAGAGAGAGCGAACGAAGGTGAAGCTGATGAAGATTCAACAGAAATATACCTCAGCGTACGCCAGATGTGTATCACAATCAAGATCCTCCGTCCTTCCTCAGTTTCAGCTCAGCTTTCCTGCGATCGTCAATGAAAAACAAAGAAGAAACGGTTAATAAAAGATGAGACGAACAGAGAGAGCGAACTAAGGTGAAGGCGTTGAAGTTTCAGCAGAATTAGACCTAAGCGTACGTTAGATGTTGCATCACTCTCAATCCTTCGTTCTTCATCAATTTTTGCTCAGCCTTTTTGTGATCGCTTCGTGCATCGTAGAACATCAACGATCTAGATCCAGCAATAAAGAGATGAAAGAAATGGAGAAGTAGAATCACAGAGAGAGAGGTCGTGCATTCAAATCAGAATGGAGAAAAGGAGAGAGAGACGAGAGAATCGATGGAAGGAGACGAGAGGAGAAAAATATGGAGCAGAAGAAAACGAAACTGATTATGGAGGGAAAGAAAAATTTGGAACAGATATATATAGAACCAAAAAAGAGTCTATACGACGTCGAATGGAAGTTGAGGCGGTGCAAATGACGAAAAGAAAATAGAAAACTCCGTTTTCTTACACAACATTTCGGCCTCCATATGTAGTTGGTCTGCAGTGCCTTAGCCCTGAATCAGTTAAATAAAATCAAGGCCTTAAAGAAAAAGAGCCTTCGAGCCTATATTTTCAAATGAAAAAACCTCAACATATAGGGTTGGATTGATCAATTCTCGAACTAATTTGTCATCATCATTAATAGACATCATCCTTAATTGACAAAGTCACCTGTCTCTACTTTTGGTACCAACAACCTCAGAACTTTGAGGTGATTCTCAAAATGTATGCTCATCCAAGACTTGAATTCCTCATCTTAAGGAGTCAGACACAACTGAGGAACCTCAAACACCAACAAAACTAACCCCTCAGGTGGGGAATTTGTTAAATATTGCAAGTTTAGAGTAAATAATAGTTAGTCTTGTCCCTGTTGCCTAAACTGATATCAACCTAAACAAAACATACTCGAAACTCCATTCATTGAAACATTAGCATCAGATAACAACGCGGTAAGTTACGTGAGAATCTGCAAGTCCTTCATTGTATGCAACCTTCACAACTTGCCCCTTCTTCATTCCATGATATCTTGCAATAGCGTCAGTTCAAGCAGCCTAGGCAACTGGGTTAAAAGTCGAAGAATTTGTGACTCTGCTTTGTTTTTATCATTATCATAACTAAGAATGTGATTGAAAAATGAGCTCAACCTAATTATATAATCTTAAGTTCAACTGTTTTTACCTGCTTGGCTTCCAGATTGTACTTCTTCAACAGCTCATGTTTGTCCTCCAATGTCAGTATCTCGTAATTAGGTTGAAGGACATGTTGTTGTGAAAATTGACCGGATTAGAGCAGGTTCGCAGCTAAATAGGATTGAGGGAATAGTAATGAACACATAGATTTTACGTGAAAACTTTCAAATTAGGATAAAAACTACGAGCAAGGATAGAAGACTTTTATTACTGAAAAAAACTGGAGAATTACAAGGAAAAACTAGACAAAAAATAAACACAATATTTTTGTATCCCTCTTTCTCTCTCTTTTCTCTCTCACCTCACTCTCTCTATTTTCTCTATGCTCTGGATGCTTGCTTCTCTTCGTTTATCTCCTGCCTATTTATAGGCAGGAGAAGTGTGGTAGGTTGCCAACAAATGTTGGCTTGCCTTGGCTGTGTTAGGCTTGTTGACTGCCAAGGCTGCTGCCAACAACAATTGTTGACAGCAGCCACAGCATCCAAGGTTAGCAGCCACAGCAGCCAAAGTTGACATTTCTCCCACTTGAAGATTTGATTGAGTGTCAATCAGATCTTCACACTATTCTTTCTACCTTGCCGCTTCATATTGCTTACGTCTCTGTCAGGCCACACGAGGATCGACACCACATAAACTTGTCACCATTGATTGCTTTGGTCATAAAA
>JANKOE010000009.1:50530601-50551935 GCA_026284465.1 Erythroxylum citrifolium | reverse complement strand
TTATTTTCTGCATATATGTGCTAATAGTGTCAGATCCCTTCTTGATAGAGGATAGCTGTTGTTTTAATTGCAGGACTGTAACCATGCTTGTTTGAGCAAAAAGCTTCTCAAGGGTAAGCCAAACTTCAATAGAGGATTGAAATTGGGTGATAAGGCTGACAATGTCATCATCAACAGTTGACAATAGCCAACAGAAAAGAAGCTGATCAGATCTACGCCATAGGCGATACTCAGGGTTTGCCTGAGAGGAGTTGTCATCAGAATGTGTAAAGGCAGCAGGGATAACAGAGGAAGGAGAGATGAATTTCTCTAGCTCCAGGGCGCGAATTGCAGCAAGAACCTGGGCTCTCCAAGTGATGTAGTTTACTCGGGTAAGTTTGGTAATGGTGAAATTCAGAGACTTTGCAAGAAAAGGAAAATTAAGAAGCTGATCAGATGATGAATCAGCGGTGGCAGTAGAAGAAGAAGGAAGCAGCCATTGACGTTGGTCTAAGAAAGCTCTGATACCATTTAAGATTATAAAAATGTGAAGAATGAATTTCTTATTTTTCTCTTACATCTACACACCGAATGGGAGTAGATATATACACTTGTTGTAACAATATTACAGCTGTACAATCTTTACGGTTACAGAAAGGGAATATGCAGATATGGGTGTCTTCTAGAATGATCCTTTAGTCTTTAACTGATGGGCCTGAATCATGTGGGCTGAGACATAGGCTTGAAATGTTGTCTGTGAATGAGCCATGTTCTTTACAAACCCTGGTTGGTTCGAACCTATCACCATCATTTCCAAAATTCCATTGAAACACCCTCATCTCTCTCCTCCGACCTTGCGAGAGCCGAGCGATCAAACGACCGACGATGTTCCGGCAAGCGACGCGGCTCCTTTCCAGACCCATTCGGGCTCGATCCTTCTCGACCGATGTGTCGGCGACTCAATCGGCAGAGTCCAGCTTCGTGGAAGGGTGGAAGAAAGTGGTCCCCAATCTGGACCCACCCAAGACGCCTCTTTCTTTTATGCAGCCTCGTCCTCCTACTCCATCTACAATCCCTACCAAGCTTACGGTCAACTTCGTTCTTCCTTATGCCTCTGAGTTGTCCGGCAAAGAGGTGCTTTTCTGTGTGGTCGTGTTTAGATTTACCTTTGCTGGATTTTCATCTTAAACTTTGTTGAATGCATCTGTTTTTTTCTGTAATTGATGATCTAGTAAATAATGTCTGTTGAAACGATTCCGTGTGGGTTTAACAGTCATTAACAAGATTTGAATCCTACATTGGCATTTTTCAATATGATGTTGGATTGCTATGATTAATTGGGTTACGATCATCACTTCTCATGTGATTCTACCAGAGATTAATGATCGTGTCTACTGTGTATGCTAGCCTTATTGACAAAGTTTCTGGATTGCATCAAAATGTGCCAATGTATTCATGTGTGTATCTCTTTACTTTGGCTCTTGTGTTAGCATGAAAGCCAAGACTTCATTTTTATAAAGGGATATATATCTCCTATTCGGAATTTTATGATCGTAACCGGGTTGGCTCTCCAGACATTATAAATCTGTGTTGAATTCTTAATGTCTGTCTACAATTTATATTTGTGATCAATGTCTTACATATACATTTCATTTTTTCGTTTTGTTAGATATGGTAGTATATGGAGATCCTTCCTTCAACAAGTTTGATCAAGTCTTTGAACTAAGCCTTCTCGCTTTTGTTTCTTCTATGATATCATCGATTAGGCTTTTTTCATAACAGGCTGCTTATCATTCTGGCTGCAGTCTTACTAATAGTATCTTTGAAAATGGCTTTTGTTCTTCTTGTGTGAGTAAGTATTGCTGCTATAGACCTTTTGTTGATTAGAGTCACCTGTTTTTTCAGTTTTTCGGTTCTTGAGAGTGAGCTTCGAACTTATGAATGAGCTTGATCGGCTTCATGGTTCAGTATAAATTGTGCAATTTTATAACACCGCACCATCTAACTTTACAATGCATCATTATCTTTATATCCTCCCATGTGTATTATCTTGTCCAAGGCCATTGCAGGCATTTATTTTGTAGTTCTATTTGTTCTCATCTTTTTTCTACCATCCTGTAGCTGTTAAATAGAATTAAGAGTTGGCTAGGTAATGAAATGGTTGGGGAAGAAACTAGGGACGAATGGACTCCAATCTTCATGTACTACAGTCTTTCAACAACATTGAACACCTGTGGATACATATATATATATTGCTATGAATTGAAGGTCCCTTGATGTATTTTTTGGCTTTTGGGCTGAGTGGATGTATCAACCTTGTCTTTTTGTTACCAAAGCCATATTACTCTTTGAGGAATTGTATCATCTAATTCTTGTCATTTTGGTGGTTCGAACCTTCTTCTTGTTGCAACCTTTTTTTGGTTTGTGTTTTAAATAACCAGTAATTATCTTAATCGTTATAGCTAAGCTATCTCTGACATTTCAAATCTGTTCGTAGATTGCTTCTGTTCATGCATCTTGAAAAACAAAATAAGATTGCTTTTGATAGGTAACTGCAGAAGGTCTTACCTTTTCAAAAACTTCACTTAGGTTGACATGGTCATAATTCCAGCTACAACGGGGCAAATGGGTGTTCTTCCTGGACATGTTTCAACAATTGCAGAGTTGAAACCTGGAGTGATGTCGGTCCACGAAGGAAATGATGTGGTGAAGTATTTCATTAGCAGCGGCTTTGCATTCATCCATGCCAACTCTGTTGCAGATGTAATTGCAGTTGAGGCTGTACCGCTTGATCAAATCGATGCTAGCCTGGTTCAGAAAGGACTTGCAGAGTTCACCCAGAAGCTGAGCTCAGCCTCAACCGATCTGGAGAAAGCCGAAGCACAAATTGGAATTGATGTGCATAGTGCTCTCAATTCTGCCCTGACAGGCAGCTAAGGGTCTTTTGCTTACCTTGATTGATCAGTTTAATCTCTTCAAAGTGTGCTTCATATGACACAAGAACTTGCGAGAAACAAGCTATTTTCTCGTAGTAGCATTTCTTCCTGGTATTTCCATGTATTTGAGATTGTTATAAATAATATTCAGATGGGATTCTCTTCTTTTGAAGGATGTAGTGCTAGAAACTGGACATATTTTTAGAGTTAAGGCAATTTGCTCTCTCATTTTCTCCTCTATTCCATTGCCACAAATCAGGTTGTTTAGTTTTGACTAGGGATGGCATTGAGCCTGATCAGTCTAAGCCCAGTTCAACATTCTTGCTTGAGCTTGGTCCAAAGCTCGATCGAGTCTTAAGTTCAGTCCAATGTTTCTTTCAATTAAGCATCTTATATTCACTTATATTTTTGGGATTTAGGCTCGATTGAGCAATTTCAGTTTCGATTGAATCCTAAAAGTTTCGGGAAAAAAAAAAGTTAGAATTTATGCTGAAATGTCGTTAATTTGGACCGAATCTGTTAACTTCAGGCAGGTTGAGTTGGATCCGGGCCAAAATTGTCTGCACTAGTGGTTTAGTGTTCGCATCCGCGGACTACTTTCTGAGAAATTTTGCTGGGCATCAAAGAGCACTTTTCACATGTGGCCCAAAAGCAAAGTGCAAAAGTAGTCGCCAATAGACATTTCTCACATAAGCTAGATTTTTTGTCCAGTTTTACTCTGTCTTATTCTATTTTATAGAATCTTGGCCATTTATTTTGTGAACCCCACATAAATAAATGGTTGAGATTTATTGGACACAGTAAGACACCATAATATTGGACAAAAGACCTGGACTCTTTCTCACGTGAGCTACAAAAGTACATGACGCCTTTTTCCCGACAAAGAATCGATAGTGAAATTTACAAAAGTAAAGCGTTAAATTTTTTAATGTTAAATCATATTAAATAATTTATTCTTATTATTTAAATAATTAGTAAAAAGAAAACTTAATTGAGTAGCAAGCAATCTTGTTTATGATATAAAACATGGATTACGATCTTTGATCCCCATTTTTATAACAATTTATGTTTATTCTTTGCCATCCACCTGGAAGACAACTTAATGAATCTTGGTGATATATATATACGTCAGCGAATCTATGCATATGATGTGCAACTTGGGAATCGCAAGCCCACTTCTACCTAAAATATAGTCACATAGATAGAATTAATTATATAAAGAAACACAAACACTCCACTTGAAGTCTTTAACACATGCAACTTGGAACCTCCATTACCATTATTAATACTGTATACGTCATCGTGCAAATTTACACTTTTTAACACCTCAAAAATGTTAAATACGTTGGTCTTAAATTTTAAATATTAAGATGCACTAGTCTTCAAATATATTAATAAACTATTTAAAGAGTTAAACGTAGATCAAATTATATTTAAATAAGAAAAATCTAAAAAATAAACAAAAATTAAATATACTTAACAAAATCATAACTTACAAAATTAAATCATAAATTTAATTAAAATAATATTTTATTGAAAGTTAAAGAAAAAATATATTAATTTAGCAAAAGTTATATACAAACGTTACAATGAAAAAACAAAAGGGAGCTAGAAATAAAAACTTGCTTTCCAAAATACACATTTCGACAATTTATAACGACCAATTCAGTTTCAAATCAGGACAAATACAATGTTGTTGATCATTAACAATAAAGGCAGCTCTAATTCAATTGACTATATGTTCCGCAATGTTTTCTCTCTTCAACACCTTTGTATATCCTCCGATTCCTTTCCCTCCAAATTGAGTACATAACAGTATGAAAAAGTAGTTAAGATAATCTTGCCATTTGCTCTATCGTGGGTGAAATAATGTATAAGAAAATTCAAAGTTTTCGTCTATTCAAAGGTATATCTAGGTAATTGTAACATGACTATAATTTTACTCCAAATTGTTTTGGTATAAATACATTCATAAAATAAAGTGATTTATAATATGAAGTATCTTTCACTTCGTTACCTCTGCCGTTTGGTTTAACGTTTACCGTCCCTTCCATTTGTACTTTGCAGGAGTTTCAGCGTCTCCTATACGGCAATTCCTGTGTCCTGTCCTCGTCATCCTACGTATTAAAACCGAAAAGAAGTCTAAAAAGTGACTTCCCCTTTTCGAATATCAATTAAGTTGACAAATTATCTAGGAAACGGTAAAAGTGACTGGAGGGTGTACGTGTAAGTTCGTTTGCTAATTGCTATATACACTGTTCCGACAGTCGTTTTAATACAGCGCAGAGCCCCACAAACTATGCAACTTAAAGAATTCTTTGACCAGTGGGGAGGTGGCAAGTGGCACGCACCCAAATAATAGACCCCCAATTGTAACCATTACTCATGGCGCCATCTTCACCGCGGAATCAACTGGACCTCGAAGATCGTGACCGTTCCAGAAATATTAAAAACAAGGGGCAGACCTCTACATCCCTCTCTCTAATGAAGCGCCACGTAAGTTGTGGGCAACACTTATGTGGTGCTACGCTGGTTGTCTGGTCGGGACGCACGTGTCCAGGGCAGTGGGGGAGAACAGCTGCCCGTGGCACGCGGGCAATGACTGTGGGCCCGAGATACATGGACCTAGTAACTAGAGCCAGCTTGTTATTACGTCAGGTGGGTCCTACTCTGGATTCATTGGCCCACATCTACTCAGCACCAAGTTCGTTTTTATTGTCGTTTATGGACTTGTGGGGCCTACCTAGCATATATTCAAGTCCACGAAATCCGGTCCTAAGCGTCTAGAGAAATCATGAGAAGTCCCCACTTTAAGTATTTTAAAAAGAAGTCCCTAAAACCTCAGGGGCGCATTATTATTTAAAAATTAATTTAAATATGAATGACTTAAAGGTTAATAGATGCAGACAATTACATAATAATAATATTTATAAATCATTGATGTAAAATTTTAATTTTGTGTTATATAAATAATATTTAAAAAGATTAAATAACTATTTAATTATGTAACATCACTATGAGTCAAGAACGTACAAGAAATATCACATAGAACAGGAACCGAAAAGCTAAATAAAAGAAGATTGTTGTAATCAATCTGCCAAACACCACCGGTTACTTTCCGAAAGGATGCATGCACCAAGAGCCAATAGAATTTAATACCACCCAACTACACGGAAACCGGAAATATATCCGCCTTTGGTTTTACAGAATTGATTAACCGTCCGACACATCTAATCAGTGCTGGATTGACCAATCAGAATTCCCATAACCAAATACGCAATGTAGTCCGCACCGCACAGGATCGTTACCAAACCCCACCACACACCTCTCTACTCTTTATAAACCATTCTCTGGTCCTCACGTATTTTCCTGCAAACTCTCGGTCTCTTCCCTTGCACCTTAAAACCTACGCATCTCGGCGCACATTAGTGGATTGCTGTGTTGTTTGTAGTAGTTCTTTCCTCTTTTTCTAGTACAAACATGTCTTGCTATGGAGGGGGTTTTGATTACAACAAATCTCATTTCCTTGAAGCGTGTTTCCTTTGTCGGAAGCCACTTGGATGTAACTCAGACATCTTCATGTATAGGTTAGTTAGCTGATTACAACTCTTTTAAGGTTTCTTTGTGATTTGTGTGAGTTGCTTTGTTTGTGTAAAGTCTTTGAACTATTCTGATTTGTGTTCTTGGAAATTTGTGTTGATGCAGAGGGAACACACCGTTCTGTAGCAAAGAGTGTAGGCAAGAGCAGATAGAGTTGGATGAGTCTAATGAGAAAAGGAGTTGGAAGATGTCATCCTCGTCTTCCAGATCTATCAGGAGCTCTGAAACAAGGGACTCTTCACCTAACAAGACTGTGCGGACAGGCACGGTTGTTGTGGCTTAAGAACTGTTTAAGAAGCTTTATTAATCACAGCTTGACAGAGAGCGAGTTTTCCTGAATTGGGAAAAATCCCTCGTAAAGAGAGTGCAGAGATTTGATGTTCTTGGATCTGTAAAAGAAGGATCTTTTTGGAGATGACAATAGGAGTTAGATGGGGATGAGTGGGTGAGTGATGGACGGTCATATCAATTACGGGGGAATCGGGAATTCGGGATGGTTTGGGTAAATTTTAAAGCAATCAAATATTAGAAGACAGAAATTTCTCTTTTATGGTTTTTGTCTGTAATATCTCATCTGTTGAACAACGTTAGTTCATCAGGCTGTGTTAAGAATCGAGGGCATGCAATATGAAGTTGAGCCTTTGAAATTGATCTTCCAGTTTCCTACTTTTTCAGATTGGTTCATCCGCTCATTGATTATATTGTGACATATATCATAAACAATGCCTATTTAATAAAGAAAACATTCCTGAGGGGAACGTTTGCCGTCAAGAATATTTCTTGTTTGTGCTTTGATTCTAAGCTCAATGTCGAAGATTATGTCGATCTTCAGAAGAACGTATGAAAGAAGAACACAACCAAATAAAGGGTTCGAGTTTCTTAATAATAAAGATTGATCTATCACTCAGATTCCATTGAGTTATAACACAGCCACTAGATTCCACACACAAACGTTGTTTGTACAGAGTTTTACAGCTAATCAATCTACAGGAAACCTTGAGCGGGTTTTAAGTTTCCGATCAAACAACTTTCGCTCCCTGCATGATCACGAATCTCCTTCTGTTTGCACCTTCCACCTGTTCCCCGAGTTTGGCAAGGTGGATCATCCTCCTTTTCCACGACTCGGATGGTTCCAATTTATTTGGCATCTGAATCGAGTCAAGTTGGTTATCTTCAGAAACTCCATCGCAGTCTTGTAAACAGCTAGCTTCTTCAGAATCTTGGATTATATGTTCCAGGGTTTCTACAACCTGACTCATCTTTGGTCGATCCTTGGGATGCTTTAACAAACAAGTATCAGCTAACTTCGCAATATTTCGAGCAGCAGTAGTGGAGTACTGGTGTTGGAGTCTAGGGTCCATCATCAAACCAAACCTTTTGCCATCTGCAGGAAATTGTTTCACCCATTCCAATAACTTCTGCTCTACCGTAGGTAAGTTCCTTTCAAGTGAACGTCTTCCTGTAAGAATCTCGTATAATACCACACCGAAACTCCATACATCACATTTAGCAGTGAGACGTCCTGTCTCAATGTAATCTGGAGCAGCATATCCATATGTACCCACAACCTGATCATGAAAAGACCAAAGCTTATATATGAACAGAGTTTTGTTCTGGAACAAGAGATCTAATTTAGGATTCCCGGTTCACATGAAACTTACTGCTGTTGAGACATGCGTATGTCCGGTCATTGGTCCCTCTCTAGCAAGACCAAAATCTGAAAGCTTTGGTGTGAAATTCTTATCCAATAACACATTGGATGACTTAAAATCTCGGTATATAACCTGCATTGTTATTTACGAAGACAAAGGATCAGGAACAGATGCTGAAACCAAAAACTTCTTCAAAACAAGTTGAAAAATCAACAAAATCATTACACATAGCTCTTAATATTACAACTAGTCATGTTTGAGAGAAGAACCTGAACTTCCAATCCTTCATGTAAGTAGGCCAACCCCTGAGCTGCCCCTAGTAGTATCTGCAATCTTACCTTCCAAGTAAGCGGTGGATATGCCTTGTTAAAGAGATGATCCTCTAAGCTTTTGTTGGGCATAAATTCATACACGAGTAGGCGTTGGATCCCTCTCTCCCCGTCAACAGCACAATATCCAATCAGTTTCACAAGATTTGGATGCTCCACAATACCAAGAAACTGAACTTCTGCGACCCATTGTTTGTGACCCTAAATGAGAAACGGAGCACTGTGAGCTATAGTGATTTAACTTCGGATAGAAGGAAGAGTGTCACCAGAATCATCATAGGAACAAAAATGGTTATTCTTTATCACTAATGTCGATCTAACTACTAATAATTAACACATTTTCCAGCAAGAAGCATAACTAAAACTGGAAGATATTTGCTTTGTATCTATTTATTTCCGTGTCCTTGTGAAGTTTTAAGCTCAAGATGGTTTGTGAAGAATCTATGATCTAATAAGAAATCAAGATAAAACTGTATTGACAAAGTGCAGAGGAGTGTTGAAGCATTTCTCAGTCCAGAGTTCTTCAAAATCAATTCAAAGTATCTTAATAATAAGAGAACTTTCATTAGACTAATTTGAACTATTTTACTTCAACACTTATATAACCACATACCTGTAAGCCATCCCTGTTCAACATTTTAACAGCAACCAAAACAGGATCACTTTTATCATCTGCGGGTTTGATTGAACCCTTATAGACACTCCCAAATCCACCTTCCCCAATCTTCCGCTGCCTAGTGAAACCATTGGTCGCTTTTTTGAGCTCTGAGAAAGAGAAGACTCGCAGCTTATGAGCCTTTTCTTCGTATAATTCTGGTATGCCACGAGGTGATATATCAGAACATAAGGATTTGGTGACACTTTCAGTCCCTGAAAACTCCGTCTTCATTCCACCTTTCAACTCAGGAGCTGATTTTTGTTCTCTGCATCTGGATTTGTCTTTGAAGTAAGGAAAACACTTCATTTTGCTGATTTTTTCACTGTAACACTCTCTGAGATTAGTTTCTAGCTCCGTTTTCTGCCTCCAAAACGATCTAGAAAGGAACCAGCTTCAAAGGAAAGTCACAAAAACTAGGAAAAAACCTGGAGAAAGCACTGAATATATGAGCATGAACATCAGTAATCAAACGAAGTCCCAAAACCCAAATAAGAACCGGTCGAAATCCACGCAAGGGCTAAGCAAATCCAGAGTGAAACGGTCAAACGGAAGCGATACACATACATCCATTTGAAACAGAAAGAGCCTACCATATTTAATACATGAAGACAAAATGCTAAACCATAAAACAAAAAGAAGAGCAAGATAGAGGTATAGATATACATGGAAGTTGCATAATTTTACCTAAAAACACGTAAACTTTTGCTGGCATCTCCGACATATCGCACCAGGTGTCCAAAAGGCTTCCATGGATTTTCTTGCTTTGTTATACGAGTGAATTGAAGCTGCCTTTTCTCTCAGTTTTCCTTGAGACGGGATTCGAGTGAGATCTGGGGATTTACTCACTTGGTTGACAATTTCCAAACCAGTCTACAATAAAAAGTCACTCACGTTCCTGTTTTTGAGTTGCAATATAAATTCTCTCGTTGTCTCTGTCAGCAACAGCAAGTCAATACAAAATTGAATGCCAACTCCCTCGCTCACAAGCAAGCCTATGTTCAGCTATGGTACAGGAACTCAGAAGAGTCCAGATTTTCTGTCTAATATTATGGTATTTTATTGTGTCCAATAAATCTCAGCCATTTATTTATGTGGGTCTCATATAAGACCCACGTGAGTCCCACAAAATAAATGACTGAGATTCCATGAAACAAAATAAGACATAGTAATATTAGTCAGAGGATCTGAACTCAAACTCAAGTGATCCATTTTCAGTGACACCTGCTCGGCCATATTTCTCGGACTTGTCTAATATCTTAGGTCAAAATAAAATCTGATGATGTCCAATTAGGAAGATAATCGTACGTACTCCAGCAACGACTCACAAAGCTTCAAAGTATTTATTAGGTATGTTATTCTATATATTTGGTAAAGATGTTGCTGATGTGGAAGATTTTAATGTCACTCTTGTGGATATAGTTTTTAAAAAATTGATTAGAATACATAAATTATGTACCAAGCTCACCTAGCAGGTAACACACGTTAAGCATTTTTCCTAGACAAATACTAACGTAATGTGGAATGTACTTATGGAAAGCACTGCATCCTCACAGTCCTCTAAAACCTGAACGTCCTTTGTCTCAAAGTTGACACCTCGTACTCGCCAGTCGCCGCTTTCTCGGAGCCGAGAATATGGTCTCATTTGTTAAACAGTAAATTGTATTAGTTGTCTACAGATTCTGTCGGTTCGGTTAACAGTGGGTTGCATTAGTTGTTGGTAAATTTTATCAGCAATTAGTTAATAATTGATAATTCACTTATAATTAATACAATTTATTATTTATTAGCTAATTTGATCAGTAAATAATATCAGTTATTTATTAAAAATATTTGATAAAATTAATTATTTAAAATTAATTATTAATATATAAAATACCTTATAAGATCATAATTTTCAAAAAATAAAGACATAAATATTATAATATTGGTACAAAGCTGTTAACTAGGGCTTCAGATCTTCTGTACCCTTTTTTTTTGTGCCACTCTGTACCCAAGTCATCTCAACCATTAAATCTTTAACTTAACGGTTGAGATGACTTAGGTATAGAGTAGCACAGGAAAAAAGGAACAGGATCTACTCCCGTTAACTAGAGAAAGGGGAGAACTGTTCTCGCGAGAAGAGAAGAGACATGTGTTAGGCTAATGGTATTAGTAGGGTCATGTTTACATTACAGTAAAATAAATGTAGACGGGTGTATTATGCAGGAGTAGGACAGAAGACAAGCAATCATTTTCTAACCATCCCTATAGAAGGAGATGTCTCTCCACCTCATTACCCAAACAACTAAATCAGCTGCTGAGGGTCCAAACATTTTTATTGAGGAGTTTTTAAAAAATTAACTTGTTGGTTGAATCATTCAATTCAATTAGCTCATAATTTAACAAGATTTAAGCTTTTTAATATAATCAAATAGTTAATTTAAGTCAATCAATTCAAACACCCCGTATCAACTATTTACCAAACGAGCCCTATAACTAATTCACTGCTAAAAATACGGAAACACAAAACCGCTTATTCATAGATCAGGTTTGTCATCGATTTAAAAGTTTTATATGCGAGTTTTTGTAAGAATATCAGATTATCTAAAAATAACTTTATTTCCATATATTTATATTTAATTTAAAAGTTTTTGAACTTATATGTTAAATTATTTTTAATATATAAATAAAACAAAGTCATTTAAAAAATACAAATTGTTAAATTTCATTAATTGAGTTTTTGTTATTAATTGAATATTTTTCACAGATCTAGTATAATTAGTGATGAATTATCTTTTAATTTTTAGATATCTAAATTATTATGCTGTTATATTATTTAAATCTTAATTGAACCATAAAATTTAAATAGTTGAAAATTGATATATAATAAAAAAACACAATTTTTTTGGGCGTAATGTGTTAAATTTAATCGTCAATTAAATTTAAGTTGGAATGAAATCTTTTATGATAAATTAACTTAAACAAGTAGGTCAGCACAAAATATTTGTGCTTAGAAGTATACATAGGAGAACGTTAGATAGCCCGCACGGATAGCCCAGTTAGTTATTGGGAAGAAAAGTGAGTTCAAAGTCTTGGGTTCAAGTCTCGGCAGCAGTAGTGTGAGAGTTCATCCAATGTGGTGACTCCTTGTGCGCATCAAACACTGGGCCGCCTTTTCGAGAAGTTAGCTAGGATTAGACCGTGATTTACCTTCCTCACACAATATCAGGCCGGAATGTGAGGGCACCTAAAGTGGACGTTCCACCTTTTGAGTCCAAGGAGAACGTTAGATAAACAATTAAACGTTGACCCTACCAAATATCTACCATAAGAGTTTCAATATTGAGATACATATCTGCCAGAAAAAGCAATGATGGAAAGTAATTAAGGATCAGAGATTTTCCGCCTGACATAGAAACTGAATAAATTCAATTTAAGAAAAGATCATAATAAGAATCTGAGAGTAATCATACATATAAACATGACACCCTATAAAAAGAGTGCTAATGAGTCTTGGAGGTGTGCCACTGTCTCATTTCACAAATAGTCGTTAATTGCAAATCAGCAAAGCAACTTATATCAACAATGGAGGCTAGGTGTTCGACGAAATGGGTGTTGTTTGTTACAATGGTACTATTGGTTGCTTCATGCCATGCAAGCGAAGAAGTGCAAGACAAACAAGACTGCATAATTGAATGCATGCAACAGTGCACTGGTCCACCCAATTTATGCCAGGACTGTTGTAACAGCAAGTGCACTAAGCAACCTCCAGCTTCCCAATCTGCTCGTCGGCTCATAGGCATAGATCGTCCTATCGTCAAATGTTAGAAAGATTTTGGTTTGCAAGTGTTTGGTCTTTAATTTCCAAACACAAACTCAGTTTAAATAAAAGAGGAAAAACAATTTTTTTTAATCAGGTGTTCAATCTGATAAGATAACTTAATTCGGTTAAGTTACACTAATCACGTTCAGGTTCAGCTGAATTGACAAAACTCGTTCAAAACAAATTACGTCATTTCTAATTTTAAAATTTAAAAGGTATTTGTCACGACTATAAAAGAGCAAGAGCAAGCATCGAATGAATATGTTAGGAGTGCTGAGCTGGCAGATGATGATGGGGAATTGCAACCAAATGATGAGGTTGTTATGGGTGGACAGATGGCAGAAGATGCGCATGAAGAGGTACACCCAGAAATACGTCCAGAGGCGAATGTGAGGCTTAGTACGAGAATCAGAAAGAAATCGTGGAAGGTCAGAGAAAACGAAGATATATGAGTCGGTGGTAATGGGAAGGGGGAGAGTATGATTTGACAATTTTTCCCCTCTGAATGTCTCTTCTTCTGGTTTCCCCTCTTCGAATTTCTTTTCTCTAAATGTTATATTTCCTGTTGCTTGTAATTGCTGTCCTGAACTTGTGCGGCTGATTTCGTTGCCTAATATTAAAACTTCAGCTGTCATTTCTCTTCTTTTTGAGTTTGCTTATGGTATACACGCATTTGTTAAAGTCCATTGCAGGTGTTCGTGACAGTATTATACTAAATCGAGTTTTCAGATGTTCAAGTTTAATCAGCTCAAACTTAGGAATTAAAGCATCGAGCTTGATTGAGTTTTTAGGTAGAGACGGATCCAGGATTTTAGTCTTGGGGGGTTAGGACAAAATTTTTTAGTCTTGGGGGCCAAGGACAAAAAAAAATTTTTTTTTAAGGGAGACTGGGTTATAGTTAACAAAGGAATTTTTTAAGCTTGGGGGATTATAGCCCCTGCTAGCCCCCCATTGGATCCGTCCCTGCTTAGAATACATATTTTTTAGTTGAACCCGAGTCGACCCTTGCAACCCTACTAATCCTCCAATATTAATTTTCTAACTTGTCAGAAATTCTGAGAGGAATCTACAATACGAATACACCAAAGAGTCCAATTTCACCTGCGACAATTGCCTAATAGTCTTTGAATGCAAATTGGGGGTCAAATATGGCTTCAAGTACTTTATTTTGTTTGAATTCGAAACCTGAAGCGTTGACCAAGGGTGCAATCTTTTAACGTCAGGCACTGGTACTGGTTGACGTTTGGCCAAAAGATTACATTGTTATCGACGCCAAGTTGAATACAAATCATTGACATAAAGTGCATTAAATCACTCAACTGCTGCATTCAAACGTCGGCTTCCGACTAGTTGGACTCAGCTAGCAGTTGACTGTGGTTTAATTTATGTTAAAAATTCAAAATTTGTAGAATTCTAAAAAAATTACAATTTTTATTTTATTAGATTTCTACTAAATTATAATGACAGAACATGAACAATATAAATAGATCAATTAAATGATAACATATAAATTAAATTTGAATTGTTAATTTATCAATGTTTTAAAAACAACCGATAAGATATAAAGTTTAAATTTTAAAAATTAAAGTAGCATTAAACTGTTGGTTAAGACTGAATAAAATTAAAAATTTTGACATATAATTGAAGATTGAAAATTTTGAAATTTGAATAAAAAATACTGTTAAGTGAAAATTAATTAATTAATTTTGATTTATATAATGTAATTAATTTCAAAATGAGTGATTAATTATTAAATTGGTCAGTTTTTAATAATAAGAATTATGAAAATAAATCGAATCGAAAAATTAAAAATAAACTAAAAAGTCAAATCCATTCAAAATTTTTACCATTAAATTAATCAAATCAATTAATTATAATTTTTACTCAGTGTATTTTATCAATACATTAACGAGATTGTGGATAACACAACAATGACATGAGTGGAAATATGCCCTTTCAATATGTTGAAAACTTAAGCTAACCCAAATTCAACGCAGATTCACCTATATCCACGCACATCTACTCATGATTACATATAAATTCCCACAGGCCACATCAAATACAATGCAAGCATATAAACTCCCACATCAAATACAATCATGCTCGCGACATGAATAAGAGTGTAGGCAAATATATTGTTGTCAGGTTCACATCTACCGATATCCAAATCACGAAATCTAAATTGTTTAGCCCATTCATTTCTTGACCTTCGAAGGTGCTTCTTCACGATCCAAGAGCCCAGATTTCAGTCCATATGGGAGAAACCTCACTCACTGTAGGCCCACAAAAATGTCTTTCAGGCATCATTCTGGTCACACGAGACCAATCGGATCAGACCAATTTTGTCATTGGTTCGATTCGGTCTAACCTTAAGGTGCTGTCCATCATGCTTCGAGCTTGCTCCAGAAGTTCAAAAAGTCTGAAAACTCGTAAAGCTAAAGTTTTTTTTTTATAAAAAAGTTGAAGATCCCACGCTTAGATTAATCATAACGAGAGTGGAGAACTGCCGGAATAGTTCTCCAAATACATAGTGGTGAAAATTGAATGGATGCTCGAATAAGAGAGTGAGCAGCGTCATTCATAATACGGCGTATCCATCAAACATGAATATCCGATCGTAGCTCTAATAATATCTTACAATCTAACACCATAATACCAAACTCAGAAAAGTCTACGGATTGAGAATTAAGGGCAGGAAATAAACCTTGACAATCAATAAAAATGTAACTGTTGGATGAGTAGTGGGCCATGACGAATTGCAACGCCGTTCTTAACGCCGAAACTTTAGCCGTTGTCGGAGATTTACAGCCTACAAAGTTGCTGGATAAAGCTTGAAGAAATCGCCTTTCATCATCTTCAAATACCACGCCACTGCCTGTGGCATCTTCAACTTGAAACAAGGCGCCATCACAAAAAACTTGCCAACTGAAACTTTCAAGATTAACTACCATATCCAATAACAACACAAATAGGATGGCTAGAAGTACCAGCACTGCTGCCATATCCAATAACTACAGAATCTTGCAGACGTGAGAGAGACCGCCAATTAGCAATTTGGGTAGTGGTAAGATGTACAATATGGTTCGGTGGGACAAATTTTGCAGACCAGCAGAAGTCATTCCTTGACCGTCACAAATTCCATGCGATATAGGCGACAAACTTCGCTTTTTCTTAGCCATGGGACTCCCAAATCTGCATAAACAAATCAATAAAAGTGACAGCTATTGGAGGTGCAGCAAATCCAATAATCCTCCAACACAGTGATGCTCTATGACATTGACCCAACACATGATCACTAATCTCTAAGAGATGAGCAGAAAAAACAATTTGGATTCACATTAAGCCCTCTCCCTAGAAGATTAAACTTGGTTGGAAGCATGTCCCTACAAGCTCGCCACGTAAAATCACGTACTTTGGGAGACACATTAAGAGCCCAATTTTGTCTCCAAACATTTGAGTGCACAGTATGTTAAGTAGCTCCGTCATCACCTAAGATCACCCGATAACCGGACTTAACCGTATACACTTCTCGCTTCTCAAAGTGCCACAAGAGAAAATCTGAAAAATTGTTCTGGACCAATTATGCATAGGAAATTATTATCTACTCTTGAATTTGACTTGATTGTATTAAATGATACCATTTCAGTGTAATTGACTAAAATAATGTGATTTTAATTTTTTTAATTTTAGTTTATAAAATAAATAAATTCTTTTTATTAAACTTAAGCTTGGCAATTGGGTCGTTTTTTAATCTTAATAAGCTTTAGATTAAACAGATAATGACAAAATAATATCATTTAATTTAAAAATAATAATAAGACGGCTCAATCCGATTCATTCAAAAAGAATTTCATAAATTAATCAAAAAAAGAATGATAAATATTAAAAATTTTATTTACTTATTGCACAAATAAATTAATTTTTAATTGTAAAAAAAACAAGTATCACTTTTAATTGACAATTTTACTTGTCTTTTTTTGCTATTTTAATGCTTATTTTTAAATTTAAATTTTCTTCCAAATTTGAAAATCCAATGAAATTCAATGCTAACTACATTGATTATTGAATTAATTGATTAATTTGCTATGGAACATAGATTTTGGACTAACAATTTTTCTTTGATAAGTTAATTTTTAAACAATATTTTTTTAAAAATTAAAAATGTAAAATAATACTTTTTCAATGAATTTAAATTTAAGTCGCTCAAATTAAGTCCAATCCGAAAGTTAACTTTTTAAAGCAGAATAATTAAGCCTTAAATTTATCTAAACTTATGCCTGACCTACATATTGACTCGTTCAAAATACCTAAATATAATCTATAGCTTAACCCGTTGTCATAACTAATTACTTGAATAATAATTTTTATTTTGATTAATTTTTTGTTTAATATATATATTTTAGTTTTAAAGGTTTGCTTAATGGATATTTTAGTTTTAAAGGTTTGCTTAATGGATAAGTGTTTTTTGCTAGGTATAAAAGTTATATAAAGGGACTTAAAGCTCCCATATTGTCATCATGTTTTTATCAGTCAATAAAATCTGTCTGAGAATTAACTTTCCCTTTGCTTCCGTTTTGCTTAGAGCGAAAGGTTAATTTGTGATGGCCGAAAAAGACGTAGCGGAAAGCAGTCGACTTCATGACGCAGATAAGGAGTTGAAGGCCTCCATGGAGGCAGTCATTCGGCCCCTACTTCTTCCAATTCAACAACAACTCGATCATGTTGTGCAGCGTTTGGAGAGGTTGGAGGCTGGTGGTGGCGGGCGCGCCGCTTCACCTTCTTCTTCTGCTCTTTCTTCCAATCGGAGGTACGCCGTTGTAACTTTTCAATCTCGTTAGCGTTTGCTTTGTTTTAATCGTCGTTAGGGTTCCTTTAAAAGTACTAGGGTTGTTTTCTGCGATTTGAGGGAGTGATGGCTTGTTGTTGTCTTGATAATAGTTTTAAGAAGTCCAGCAATGGTCAAGGGGCGCAATCTAGGGTGGATTCACCAACAGTCAAATTTTCGGATACCACTGCTAACGTGAAGAAGAAGAAGAAGAAAGAAATTCTCCGAAAGCCGGCTGCTGCTGAGACAACTTCTGATCTGTACTTGGCATATAGAGGTCATGAGGAAAAGAAAGAAAATACAATTTCTTCAGAAGTAGCAGACAGCATTTCAACTGACCCTGTACCCACTGATAGTCTTCAAGGGGAATCTGCGGTTAATGTGAAGGATTCTCAGAATAGAGTTGAGCCAGATGATTGGAAAGATGCCATTGATATATCTACACCTAAACCGGAAACTACAGATGTTCCGGATTCTGCTGATAGAAGATTGATGCAATATGAACAAAATGACAATACAAGTACTGCAAAAAATTATTCTAGGGATTTCCGCCTCAAATATGCAGGTTTTGAAATTACATCTGATATGGCAGAGGTACGAATCAGTGGTAGTGTTTCACATCATGTTGATCGTGATTCACGCCCAATTCCTGGAAGAGCCTTTGATAGGTCAAGTAGCGGAGCTCGCATGGACCGCCGTGGGGCTGCTATGTTAGATGATGACCAATGGAATAGAATTCCTGGGCCTTATGGCATAGGGAGAGATTTGCGTGCGGATAGAGCTTATGGAGCTAATGTAGGATTCCATCCTGGCCAAGGAAGCAACTTTGGTGTTCCGAGGAATCCTCGAGCTCAGGCTCCTGTGTCACACATGGGAGGAATTTTAACTGGGCCAATGCAATCAATGGGTTCTCATGAAGTGGCGCAAAGAATTGGCCCAGATGCTGACAGGTGGCAGCGTGGTATTGTTGTTCTGCAGAAGGGATTGCGTCCCTCTCCTCATACTCCATTACAAATGATGCACAAAACTGATAAAAAGTATGAAGTGGTTAAAATCTCTGATGAAGAAGAGGCCAAGCAAAGACAGTTGAAAGGCATCTTAAACAAGCTAACCCCTCAGAACTTTGACAAACTTTTTGAGCAAGTAAAGGCTGTAAAAATCGATAATGAAGGTACACTTTGTGGTGTCGTTGCACAGATCTTTGACATAGCTTTGATGAAGCCTACTTTGTGTGAAATGTGGGCTAATTTCTGCTGTCATCTCGCTGGAGAGTTACCAGACTTTAGTGCTAATAATGAGAGGATAACTTTCAAGGGTTTACTTTTAAATAAGTGCCAAGAGGAGTTTGAGCGAGGGGATAGAGAACAAGAAGAAGCTGATAAAGCTGATGAAGAAGGTGAAGTCAAACAGACCGCAGAAGAAAGAGAAGAAAAGAGAGTGAAGGCAAGAAGGCGGATGCTTGGTAATATAAGACTAATAGGTGAGTTATGTAAGAAGAAAATGTTGACCGAGAGAATAATGCATAAATGCATCAATAAGTTTCTGGGTCAGTATCAGAATCCTGATGAGGAAGATGTTGAGGCTTTGTGCATCTTGATGAGCACAATCGGAGAGATAATTGATCGCCCAAAGGCCAAGGATCATATGAATGCATATTTTGAAAGGATGACAATGATGTCAAACAACATGAAACTGTCTTCAAGGGTGAGGTTTATGTTGAGGGATGCAATTGACTTGAGAAAGAACAACTGGCAGCAAAGTAGGAAGGTAGTATTAAGATAAACTGTCTTCAATGGTGAGGTTAATGGAGTATTTTTGTAATTGTTGATATGAATTATATATTAGTTAAAACTTTTTTAATTAAAATTTTATTAATAAATCATTAATACAAATTATTTTATTTTAACGAAATAAATAATTTAAAATTAAAATTTATTTGAATATATTTTAATTATTAAATCATAACTTTATTTATAATTTATATATTTTAAAATTTTATTTAAATTTATTAATGATTATTAATTAATTTTATAAATTGCAAAATTAATAAATTATTTATAATTTTAATTAATTAAACATAATAGTAAATTAAATCATTATTGATAAAATAAATAATTAAATAATATATATAGTAAACAGTAAATCGAATTATGAAAATATAAAAAAAAACATTTTGTGGCTCTCGCAAATTTTAAAACCAGTAAAGACAGAAACTAAATAATAATAACTCATTCATTAATGATTGAAATATTCAACTTAAACTACATCCTTAACCCTAATTAGGGATTTATTTTTTTTATAAAAGGAAAGTTAAACGAAAATTACACAACTAGACGAAGGAAACAGAGTCCCGATAAGTCCTCCAAAAGGAGCATGCGACACCCGATAGGTGTAGTGCCACACTAAATAACGCCAACTTCAAAATAATCCGCATAAGTAGCAAGCCAGTCGGTGCATCTGTTGCTCTCTCAATATATGTATCGATAAACAACAGTCCAGTTCCTACTGAATAGTTCATGAATACCGCGAACTATAGAATTAAACGATCTGACTTGGTACTCCGGGGAAGAAAGGATGTCAAAATATTAACATTGTAGTAGCAATGTAGCATTTTCATAAAAGGATATATTAAACAAACTTTCAAACGAAGGAAAGAAAGGATTCCAAATGTATTTCTAGGATTAGTTTTGGATTTGAAACATAACCCGGCAGATGAGTAAACAATGAGTCTTCCTGTATGATTATGTTGCCAAAATACAAATTCTCATTAATTGCCAAAATACCAATTAATGAAATTTAACAATTGAAATTTAACAATTAATATATAAATAAAATAACGCCATTTTAAAAAATACAAATTGTTAAATTTTATTAATTGAGTTTTTGTTATTAATTGAATATTTGTCACAAAGCTAGTATAATTAGTGATGAATTATCTTTTTATTTTTGGATATCTAAATTATTACGCTCTTATATTATTTTAATCTTAATTCGACCATCAAATTTAAATAGTTGAAATTTGATATAAAAAAAACACAATTTTCTTGGATGTAATGTGTTAAATTTAGTCGTCAATTAAATTTAAGTTCGAATGAAATCTTTTATGATAAATTAACTTAAACAAGTAGGTCAGCACAAAATATCTGTGCTTAGAAGTATAAATAGGAGAATGTTAGGTAAACAATTAAACATTGACCCTACCTAATTTCTACCATAAGAGTTTGAACATCGTATCTGCCAGAAAAAGAAATGATGGAAAGTAATTAAGGATCAAAGATTTTCCGCCTTACATAGAAAATGAATAAATTCAATTTAAGAAAAGCTCATAATAAGAATCTGAGAATAATCAATACATATAAACATGACACCCTATAAAAAGGGTGCTAATAAGTCTTGGAAGTGTGCCACTGTCTCATTTCACAAATAGTCGTTAATTGCAAATCAGCGAAAGCAACTTATCAACAATGGAGGCCAGATGTTCGACGAAATGGGTGTTGTTTGTTACAATGGTACTATTGGTTGCTTCATGCCATGCAAGCGAAGAAGTGCAAGA
>JANKOE010000009.1:50491232-50506911 GCA_026284465.1 Erythroxylum citrifolium | reverse complement strand
TTGCGTCTTCATTAAAAGTTTAAAAGAATGTAAAGATTAAAACTGTACCAACTCTATTACAACTTACAAGAACCCATATCTATATGTACTACATATTCTTCCAAAGAAAAGATGTGGGAATTTACCTATCAACACTAGAACGGGGTAAGGCCTGCGGAGGAATCCTTTTCTCAATTGTGTTCAATATAGATTATTGTTTTACGATTTGGGTGTGATAGTCCTTGTGGAGTTTTGGAAAGAAAAACCAAAAAGTCAAAAAGTAGTGTGATGAAAAAGTCAAAAGGGTAAAAAAAATCTGAATAAAAAAAGTCAATAAACCATGTAGTTTTTATCTCTCTTTTTGTAGGCTTTCATTTAAAAAAGTCATGGCTCAAATAATATTAATTTTAATAAAAATAGATGGACTCGGATTTTATTTTTTATTTGATATCTTAATATATAAATTTAATAAAAATATATGGACTCAGATTTTATTTTTATTTGATATCTTAATATATTATATATTTTTTATTATTTTTTTGTCACCAATTAAATTAACGGGAGTAAAATTTTAATTTTTTTAATGAAATTAAAATTAAAATTAATAATTTTAAATTTAAAAATTTTTAGAAGGGAGCAAGTGGGGGAGCAGTGGGAGCAAGTACCCCCTACTTGCCCCTAGTGTGGCTCCGCCCATGCAGATATCTATTCTGTTTCACTTGATTCAAGCCATCTATTTGTGTGGGCTTCGCCCATGCAGATACCTATTCTGTCCCACTTGATTCAAGCCATCTATTTGTGTGGACTACATAAATAGATGGCTTGGATCAAGTGGGACAAAATAGGTATCTGTCAAGAAGCGATCTGCCAAACACTCGCTGCATCCTCTAGACACAATTCTATTAAAATTTAAAAGTATACCTGTCAAAGACGCAAAGAATGGCCAGTCTCAGGATTATAATAGTGCCGCCTCGTCACTGCTCACTAGTGGACAAGAAGCTTGTTAAAGTTGACGAAATCAGACATTGGCCGTGAACGTGATCTATAAACAGACGTACGTAGAGAGTGTTCTGAGTACGAAGTAGAAGGCAGAGACTATGGAGACCGATCTGGTTCTAATGTTGAAGTTGGTCGTTTCTTTGGTTTTGGGTGGGATTTTGGGAGTCTTAGCATACATGTACAGTCTTTTGCTTGCCAAGCCACAAAAGCTTAGATCAACTCTTCGCAAACAAGGAATCAGAGGGCCTTCTCCTTCATTTCTCCTTGGAAACATCCCTGAAATCAGAAGAATCCAAGCACAAGTACAGACCCAGTCAGTATCTGAAGTTCGCGATCTTCGTCATGACTGGCCTTTCACTATCTTTCCCCATTTTCGACACTGGATTAACGAATACGGTACCCTTTCTTTGAACCTTACAATCTCAGACTACTTGGGAGGATCAATTTTTGTATCTGATGACCAATTTTGTGCAGGGAAAACTTTCATTTATTCAACTGGAAACATACACACGCTGTTCACCACAGACATTGACATGGTAAAGGAAATAATCGTTTGCTCGTCTTTGAGCTTAGGTAAGCCTTCTTATTTATCCAAAGATCGTGGACCGCTTCTGGGACTGAGCATTGTAACTGCAAGTGGCTCAAATTGGGCTCACCAGAGGAAGATCATCGCTCCTGAATTCCATATCGATAGAATTAAGGTAAAACAATCTCACTTCTCTGGATTTTTCTGGGTATTTGTTGGATAGTACGATTTTGATTAGGAGCATTTGAAATTCTTGATTGGAACTTTTTTGGTTGAAGGGTTTTGTTAGTTTAATGGTGGACTCTACAATCTCCATGTTAAGGTCTTGGGAGGATAGGATTGAATCAAATGGAGGCGTTGCAGATATGAACATTGATCTGGACTTGAGACGCTTGTCTGCTGATGTTATTTCAAGAGCTTGTTTTGGGAGCAGTTATGAAAAAGGGAAAGAAATATTCTTAAAGCTTAGAGATCTTCAACATGTTATGTCCAAAGGTTTCATCGGCATTCCAGGGTTCAGGTACGAATTGATTGAAAATTCCAATAAACCATCATCATAAGTGCTTGATTCATTTAACTTCTGTTACTCTTTGGCCATCTGAAAAAACCAGACACATACCAACCAGGACTAATAGAGAGATATGGAAATTAGAGAAAGAAATCGGCTCAATGATACTAAGGATTGTGAAGCAGAGGGCTGAAGGGAACTCAGAGAACGATCTGCTGCAAATGATACTTGAAGGGGCAAAAAGTGTCGAAAGTAACACTAAACCTGGAGACCTCCCAAGAGGTTTTTCTCTCAAGAAGTTCATAGTGGACAATTGCAAAGCTATATACTTTGCTGGTCACGAAACCACAGCCATCACAGCCTCATGGTGTCTGATGCTGCTAGCTACTCATCAGGATTGGCAAGCTCGAGCACGTGCTGAGGTGCTCGAAATTTGTAAAGATGGCCTACCACTAGATCCTCACATGCTTCAAAACATGAAAATTGTAAGTTTTTCTTGAGAATACAATTTAATTCCACTTGGATAAACGACCCCATCTCATGACCTTCCTTAATGAAACTGGCTTTCTGCTTGAATCCACAGCTCACAATGGTTATCCAAGAAACTTTGCGCTTGTACCCACCAGCAGTATTCAGTTCAAGAATGACATTGGAAGATATGAAGTTCAACAACATCGTAATTCCCAAAGGAACCAACATTCAAATCCCAATCTCCATCGTGCAGCAGGATCCTGATACATGGGGTCCTGATGCACATCAGTTCAAGCCTGAAAGATTTGCTAATGGAATCGTCGGGGCTACAGAGAGTCCACAGGCTTATATTCCTTTTGGTGGCGGTCCTCGAATCTGCGTAGGTCGACAATTTGGTATGACAGAACTGAGAGTCATTCTGTCGCTTATTTTAGCAAAGTTTAGTTTTACACTCTCACCAACATACCAACATTGCCCTGCATTTCGGTTGGTTTTGGAACCTGGAAATGGAGTCGGTCTCCTTGTTCAGAGAGTTTAAGGTTACTTAAATAATTTTGGGTACCCTTTAAATCGAAGAGGAACTTTGTAAGCATTCTAGTTATGCATGCAAAATTGCCAATGAATGTTTTATGATAGTGGTCTATATTAGAAAGTGCCTAACTCACCCCCAAACGCTAGCTCAAGAGGAAGATGTTTGCACACTATTATAAATTCTTGAATGCCCTCATAATTGTCTGATGTAAGATTCCTGATACACCCCCCTCAGTCCAGAGTAGGATTGGACATCTGATGGATATATTGAGTAAAGGGACATAACCGGGCACCGTTCCAAACCATCGAGAGAAACTGACTCTGATACCATATTAGAAAGTGCCTCACTCACTTCCAAAAGCTAGTTCCTGAGGGAAAGGTTTGCACACTATTATAAATTCTTGAATACCCTCATAGTTGTTCGATGTGAGATTCCTGATACACATCAGACAATTATGAGGACATTCAAGAATTTATAATAATGTACAAACCTCTCCCTCTAGAGCTAGGAGTGAGTTAGGTCTTTCTAACAATTCATAATATGCATGTGTTTGCTATGGGAATTATTACTTCCAGGAAGCTCAAGAACATGGTGTTTCAAGAATTAGTCATTATTGAACTTGGAACCATGGGTTTAATGGTAAGGATGGCAGCCAACCCGAACTTCGGATCAACCTTAAATCAACAAGTCAAGTTTGATCAAATTAAGCTTCGATTTGAAATTAAGCTTAGATCAATCCAAATAGTCTAGCATTAGTTACGAAACATTGTCATTTTAGTCTTATGTAAAGCGACTTGCTAAAAATGATATCATTTTGACATTGTTTGAAATGATCCAAACATATTCAAGATCCAAACATATTTAGATTACCCCACGCAAGCCCAATCCAACTTACCTTTTGTTATAGGATTAATTAAAAAAAATTCAAACTTTTGCCAAATTTTGTTATAAACCGACATCTCTGATATCTTTGTTGACATAAATTCTCACATGTTTTAGAAACTTTAATTAATAAAATATATTAGTCTTAATTAGACAAGTAACGAAAATTAATAAAACAACGTCGTTTTATGATATACCTAAAATCTCATAGTTTCAACAAAATTAAATCTTGAAACTACATCCCTAATTTTCTAGATTCCTTCCTCGATCCAAATGTTAGACAAAGTAAACAAAGCGTAATTTGTGTTTTTTTTTTCTGGAAAGTGATACATTCCTGGTATCATATAATAAAAAGAAGATTTATGGTTATTATATAATAAAATTTAGAACATATAAATAATAATTATAAATTATATATTTTAAATAAATTTTTAATTCATCATATGAAAATTAAAGTCCAACAATAAAATACAAGTAAAAATATTTTAAAATAAAATTTTAATTATTTGAAGCTCTCTTTTTAACTAAATTTATAAAATTTCTAATAATAATTTTTATCGTTCATGGGGATATCAAAATACCACCACGTTGGGATATCTTATCTATTTCTTTCAAAAAATAGATATTTCTAGAAGAAATTTTAAATTTAATTTTTGTTTTTCTCTTTATCCTGACCAAACCGGCTATTATATTTCATGTATTTAAAGTTATTTGTGTATCCACTCCAATGATACTATTATTCCGTACCATTAAAGAATAACATTTGGGAAAAATATAAATTTACTGAGGAATGAAAAAAAAGAAATCCACTTTCATGTGATATTTTGGCTTAAGTTCTTTGAAGAGTTTCAACAATTTCATAACATAGATAAAAAGATCCAGGCGTTATAGATTTCTACATGTTCTTAATTTTTTAGACGAGATATTTAATAATTTTTGTCCACCTAACCCAAACACTGTTAACGTATTTCCTATTATATAGTGAAACGCGTAATGCACACGCATTGCCTCTCACCGAGTTAAAGAGTGAGCCCAATATAAATAGGCCATAGGGTTTCAGATTTTGCTAGTACCTTCCCGTATCCTAGGGTTTAGATCAAGATAATTAAATTTTGTCTCTGTTCAGTTTAGGGTTTCTGAGAAGTCTGTTCTTGTGAATTGTAATCAAACTCAAAACGATGCCTCCCAGAGTCGTGAAGAGAGGAGTGGCGGCAGCTGGCCAGAAAAGGGCAACGAGAGTCACGAGAGCAGCGACAAAACCTCAGAATCAGGTGATTGGAGATTCGGAAGAGGCACCAACAGTGGAGGAAAAACCAGAAATTGAAGAAAAGCTTGGTGGTGAGAGGCCCAAATTGGATTTGAATGGGTCGGCTTCTTTGAGCAGTAAGTGTTTCTCGCTTCAAAGATCTGATTTTACTGGCATCTTTAATTTGCGACCGAGTAGTTGATTATGTTGAAAAGCATGCATATTTCGTGATTTGGACACTAATTAATGTCCTATTGGGAATTATTATTTATCACTTGTAATGGGCGTTAAGCATGGGTTTCTTGGCTACGGTTTCCAAAGAAATATTATCATAGAAATCTCTTTGGTTATTATGGGGTATATAATTAGATGAGTGCCTCCATGTCTATCTGCAGTATATAATTAGACGAGTGCAGCAAAGTTATTTCTTTTCGTTATTCATACGGTTCTTGTGATGCTCTGGGAGCTTTTTCATTCGATGTTGTGCATTAGGATGTAAATGTATTTGTCGGTTATGAAGTAGGAAATAGGTATGAGGTGGATATAATTTGGTTTTGTTATTTGAACCCCGTGGGATATCAAGAATTTGTGGGATAAATTTGATAGTGGCAACATTTGAGATATCTCGTAAGATTGGAGATTATGAGTATTTCTTTACTGGTCGAGATCACCTGCCCCTTTTTTCTGGCAGAAGAGGAAGATGAGACCAAGGAAACTGTAGATGAATATGAAAAAGATGAGCGGTTAGAGCTTGATGATAATGAAACTGAGTATGAACCTGAAGAATATGGCGGGGCCGACTATGATGATAAGGAAATTGAACAAGAGTATATCCAGGAAGTGGAAGAGGAAGTTGAGGAGGAACCTGGGGAGGAGGATGTAGTTGAAGAAGAAGAGGCTGATCTGATAGTGGAAGAATTGGAAGAGGAGGTTCCTGAAGAACTTGAAGCTGAAGAGGATATTGAACATAGTGGTCAGGAGGTGGAGCATGCTGAGACTGACGATGCGGAGGATGAGGATGACCACCATGATGTTGTGCAAGAGAGGCGTAAGCGTAAGGAGTTTGAGGTATTTGTTGGGGGTTTAGATAAGGATGCTACTGAGGATGATCTGCGAAGAGTTTTCAATCGAGTTGGTGAGGTTACGGAAGTTAGGCTTATGATGAACCCACAGACCAAGAAAAACAAGGGATTTGCGTTTTTGCGTTTTGCAACTGTAGAACAAGCAAAAAGAGCTGTGACTGAGCTCAAAAACCCAGTGGTAAACTTTGTCACGCCATATTTTGATTATAAAGTAAATATATTAGTGTTAAATGTCATCTCTTGGTGACTGCAATTTCAGATCAAAGGGAAACAGTGTGGCGTTACGCCGAGCCAAGACAGTGACACCCTTTTTTTGGGTAACATTTGCAAGTCATGGACAAAGGAAGCTGTAAGTAAATGGATTTGTATAGTCGATATAACATCAAGCCTTCTTGACTGAAATTTGGAAATGCAATATTCTTCATATTTTGGTAATTAATTCTCTTTTCAGTTGAAAGAGAAACTAAAACATTATGGAGTTGTGAATGTTGAGGATATAACGCTGGTAGAAGACAGTAACACTGAAGGAATGAATCGTGGATTTGCCTTTTTGGAATTTTCATCTCGTTCAGATGCCATGGATGCTTTTAAGCGTCTTCAGAAGAGAGATGTTTTATTTGGAGTTGATAGACCTGCAAAGGTTTCTTTTGCGGATTCCTTCATTGACCCTGGTGATGAAATCATGGCCCAGGTAATTACTTGTTAAGCTGTTCTATCTTGATTTTGGATTTTAGCTCTACAGAGATGAGTTTTATTCATCAGTTTGTATTTTTTTTCTTGCACCACGGTAAGGCAAGAAGATTGTATCGCCATTAACTCAACAGTCCTGATGCGTTATGGGAAGATCATAGTTTGTAGATACCTCCTGTGGGCTGTGGTCCTTGTTTCAGATATTTGCCACCATGTTTTGTGTTCTTTTTTTAAATTATTAATTGCATATTGCACATGATATTTGGAGTTTTTTAATGCACAAGCCTGCCACTTATTCAATGCTCTAAATTCAGGTGAAGACAGTATTTATTGATGGTCTACCTGCCTCATGGGATGAGGATCGTGTTCGAGAGCTTCTAAGGAAACATGGAGAGATTGAAAAGATTGAACTTGCCCGAAATATGCCATCTGCTAAGAGAAAGGATTTTGGTTTTGTAACATTTGACACACATGATGCTGCTGTAACATGTGCCAAATGCATTAACAATGTTGATTTGGGTGAAGGAGAAAACAAGGTTCCGTGATTGTTTGCAGCTTCTCTTTTTGAATCTTCTAAATAGGTTGTGATGTTGCTTCTTGTCTATGAATTTATTTAATAGTCTGATATTGCGTTTCAGGCTAAGGTTAGGGCCAGGTTATCAAGACCACTTCAGCGAGGGAAAGGAAAACATTCAAGTCGTGGTGATTTTAGGTCTGCACGTGGGATTGGTAGGCCTGTCAGAGGTCCATGGATTCGGCCTGCCCCACGTGGCATTCCTCCCCGTACAGCAAGAGGAGTGGGAAATCGTGTGCCGCCTTCCAGGGTGAAAAGACCTGTTGGATTGAGGGATAGACGACCACCTGTGATATCCATATCTGCAAGGAGCAGACCTCTGCCTCCACCACCTCCTCCTCCTAGGTCTTATGACAGAAGAGCACCTGGTATGCAGCCATTCTGAATTGGTTATATTTGGAGATTTTTACTGTCTGTATGAGACGCCCCAAGTAAACGTTGTTTTATTTGTATGGACAGCTCCTTCATATCCAAAAGGTAGCTTAAAGAGGGACTATGGTCGGCGTGATGAACTACCTCCTCCGAGGCCCAGAGCTGCTGCTGATTATGGTTCTAGGGTTGTTCCAGATAGACGCCAGTCTTATAGAGATGAATATTCTTCTCGCAGTTCTGGTTATTCTGATATTCCTAGAGGTACAGCTCGCACATCTACAAGGAGAACTTATATAGATGACAGCTATGGTCAAAGGTTTGACAGGCCTCTTCCTAGTTATCGTGAAGGGCGACCTCGTGATTATGACCCTATGCCCGGGTCAAAACGTCCATACACTGCAGTGGTTAGTTTTCTTCTTTGTATATATTGTTTCTTGACGCAAAATTCCTATCCTGTATCCTTGCTTAAGTATGATGCAAGCAATTCTGACAGTTGCTATGAAATTTTAGGATGATATTCCTCCACGTTATGCTGAGACCGGTGCCCGTCATTCAAGAGCCCGTTTAGACTATGAACTTGGTGCTAGTGCTTCTCACTATGGAGATGCATATGGGGATAGGTAATTAAGTTTTAGTTTGATTTTGTGTTCAATGTAAAATGCTGCAGTTACTCATAATTGTACCTTCTGTTTGGTAGACTTGGGAGGTCTAGCATGGGATATGGCAGTAGCAGAAGCTCCATTTCAGGTCATGATTCACATGGATCATATGGAAGTCGTCAGGGTATGGGATATGGAGGTATATCTGACTTACTATAATTGGTGATGTGCATTAAGGTTTTGCCTAGCTACTAAAAACTGTATGGCTTCAGGTTCTTATTCTGGCAATGACGTAGGTGGAATGTACCCTTCAAGCTATGGTGCTGAATATATTTCTCGTGGGGGTGATGTATGAACGTCACATTTTATGATCAGAGATAATGTTCACAATCTATCTTTTGGCTGCTTATGGTTTATTTGTTAATAACAGGTTGGTGGTAGCTCATATTCATCAATGTATTCCAATCGTGGCATGAGTGGCGGTGGCTACATGGGGAGTGGTGGTTCAGGATCATACTATTGATGTACGTCTGTACTTATGTCGTTTCTTATGGCAGAATGTGTGGATGTTATCTTTATGCTTTAACCTGTTTTACTGGAGAACATGGTTTGTGAAGATGCTGCATCTTGTTCATTACTAAGAGATATGATTGGCGAATGAAGGAACCAATGGTCACAGTTGATTTGTCATTGGTACAGATTCGAAATGACAGGCTGCTGTATATGCTTATATTTGGAGCATTCTCGTCAAAACTTAACTGCATCATTCTGGAAAAGTTGAGCTTGGTATTATATGGTAAATAAGAGTCCTGCTTCTTCAAGCCTTTATGGATTGAAAGACTGGATATCTGGTCAAGTCTCAAGTTTATGCTGTAAGGATTCACCCACAAAGGGTTGGACAATGGAATCTTGGTATGCTTTGTATGATATTGACACTTAATTTATCAGTAAAAGTCATCTAACTTATGGACTTCAGGTCGAGATTATTCAGGTCGAGAAATTGAGGCTTTTTTTTCCCGTGTATGATAAGGAACTTCAGACATTTTGATTCCCTCCTTCATTGGAAGGCATCTAGATGGGGTTGGATCATGAACCTAATTAGGAGTCAACAATGAGTTGCTAAAGCTTTTTAGGAAAGAAATTTGGACACAGCGTCATAATAATGCAGATTCTAAACACAGTTATGTCCCATGCTAAGTATGAAAAGCCTGCAAAATTAATGGGATTTGATCATCTTGGAATTTACTGCTGATATGATTGGCATTTGAAGCATCGAGTCATATTTAGACTACATGGAACCTCAACCAGTATTCTGTGCACGGTTGATTTTGACTTGGGGGAAATACAAGCAGCTTCTTAAAACCTCGACCAAGACTTCATCCTTTGTAGTTGATTTATCCTCCATAGAAATAAACCCCTCTTTTGTGTGTTTGCATTTAAATTTAGTTGGAACCTGCCGGCAAATGACAAGGTTTTTGCGGCCATGGAAGTACTTTTTCACCATTCTAAAACGACCATGCTTTAGTTGCATTGGTGTTGAGTCGGATTGGAAACTAGGAATTCCAATATATTCAATGGACATAACCTTTGGTTTAAGTTCCAAAAGACTTGGTGTCTGATGGAGTGAGGGTAGTTCGAGTTTTGTGCTGATTTAAAGGTTTTGGACACGCATAAGGTCTGCTAATCATAGACGCGTTTTTTGGATAGGTATGCAAAGAGGTAAGTAATGTTTCATGGTCTTTTTCATAGATATCAAAATCATGTTGAGAGTTGGTATAGTGATACCCTTTAGCTTTACCTGGAAGATTAATATTCTGTTGGTGTAAAACAATGGATTGAAGAAGATCAGTCACATTCCTGATCTTATGAAGTGTTACCAAACTATTTCCAGATCCTGGACGGCTGGTCTTGAATCTTGATTGTATTGATTCTCTACTACGCCACGAGGCTTGTCTTTGGAGTTTCTCGAGGCAATTGTACACTTTCTTAATAAAATTCTAACCATTCTTTTCTGATTCGATCATGCTTACCATAGTCACTTGTAACGAAGAAAATTAAAATTGTAGACTTTTGAAACTAATCTCCAAAGAAGGTTCAGCTTGAAATCAATTGAAACATTCTGAAATGAAATATTTTAAGATTCGGATTACATAGCAAATTGCACAATTTAGAAAGGAAGAGAAAACAAGATGTCAATGTATGACTATTAAACATAATAGATTTTAAAGTGTAAGTTTTTTAGAAATTTTCAATTTGTTAAATTTTTAATCAAGTGATTAATTGTTTAAATTTTAAAATTTTAAGTTTGATTTAGTTTAATAATTTTATATTAAAAATTGTCAATTTATTAACTAATCATCAATTTTTATAAATTAAAATAAAATCTCTTCTATAAATTAAAATTTAATTTTTCATAAAGATAATTTTTAATTTTTCATAAAGATAATTTTTTCGATCATTTTTTAAAATTTAAAATTTTATTCAATTTTTAACCGTTTCTATAAATTCTACCGGTTTAACTTCTATTTTGAAATTATTGATTAAAATATTAATTTTTTTAGTATTTTATTGAGTAACTAATGGAATCACTTTCGGTCATAAGTATTTATGTGAATTAATGATATTTTTAGGATATGAATTATGAGTTGTTATGTATTTATTTATGCGGTACCTATATATTTATTAATTTTTTAGAGATGACAATAAGTCAGCCCATGGGCTGGTCTCGTTAATTTTTTAAAATTAAATATATAAAATAACGTATTTTGTTTAATTTGAGTCCAGACCTGAATTATCCAAGCTCAAGCCTGTCTGAGGCCTAATTTTTCTAAACAAAACGTTGTTGTTTTGCTTCAAAGAACCGAGTCAATCCATTAAAAACACTTAAATTTAAGCTTGTAAGTCAGTTTATTGTTATCCCTATTTTTTAAAAGTAAATGTCTATATATTATAGTAAAAGTTGGTTCTATTATTAATTATTTCAGTAAAATATTAAGAGAATTAATTTTTAAATCAAGTTATTAGAATTTTAAAAAAGTAGTTATTTAATTGAAAAATTAGAAAAAATTTTGTACTTTTTTTTAAAGAGCAAAATACTCAAATTCTCATTCATGTTAAAACTCACTCAAAAACTGAGGAGTAGAAACTCAAATCCGTAGATGCACAAAGTAAATAGATGCTCAAGCTAAAGAATGAGCACGTCTATTGACTTGCCTACGAATCCAACTATAAGAAATATTCGGTAGCGATAATAACAAAGTCTTACAATCACAAATAACAGTACCCAACTCAAAAACATCAAAGTCCGGTAAACTAAGTGCGAAAAATAAAATTTAAGAATCCATAAAAATAGTGCCACCGCTTTCAATGTGGTGCTATCTTAGAATTTGCAAAGATTGTTGAAGTTCTGGTACTTCCGCAATCAAAGGATCAGCACCACCAACATAATAATCAGAAAAAGCTCTAATAAACTCTCTCTCAGTGCTTTCTAACATTGTTCCAAAGCCAAGTTTACCTTCACGATGGAATACCGCTCCGTCAATGAAAAATTGTCAACCGTTATTGCTACTGTCTGTTGGAGAAAAAGATGAAAAACGCTGTAATAATCTACTTGTTGATGAAGAAGAAGCCACGCAAATAATCTAAAATAATTCCAAAGCTTCTAAGAAATTTAGAGCTTCCAAATGCGTTGGATAACATATTGAGTGAGACCAAAACATATTATTTTTTGCCATTTAAATGTGTCGGCATAAATCTCAAATTTTTGGATCAGAATTTTTTCACCGCCGTTAGTAACTACGGGAAGTGTGAAAGTTGGTTGAACTTAAGACAAGAGACGATTCAAGACAAGCTCTCGATCCTTGTTTCTTTACAAGACACGAATATGGCAATTCCTTGTATTTTCTTCACTCGATAGATGCAAATACGAGGAAGAGTAGACGTGTCGGATAACGATTCCTCCGAGCCCTGTAATTCCAAAAACTCTCAGTACGAGCTATTCGCCAGAAGATAACAGATCGATCACATTATCAAGAAAAAAGGGGTTTGTGGGTGATTTCTGTGCGAGTAGCGCAAGTGGGCCGTAGGCAGGCCGATTGACAACTCGGTCGTTCCACTCTTACTCATCTTTCTCTTGGTGGGTGCGGTGTCGTGCTTCATTGCTTACCTCTGCTTCTCTGTTGTGTTTCGACGAAGTTCTGTGGAGTCTGTTTTGGTATTGGTGAGTTGAAGAAGAATCGAGGAGAAGAAAATGAGGAGGATTGTTGCAGAGGGGTTGAACATATGGAGCTGTGGGGTGATGCTGTAAGCTGGGGCTCTAACTTCCAACGTCAATTCTTCCAGAGAATGTTGCACGGCTTGTAATGGCATGTGTAGTGATGAGCATTGCTTGTGTCTTTCTTGGGTTTTTTTGTGGTGATAAACAGGCTTGTGGGTCTCAATTTGGTTAGGTATGATTCTCTCTTCTAATGGTACGAGCTATCCGGTTCAATTCATGCCAAATTTCCTTATCTTTTCTTTAATCTAGTAAGAATAATTAATTGAACTCCGAGAATATGATGTTTCTAGTTTAGTTTGATTACTTGGACTCGAGGAGCATTTGAAATGTACTAAGCACATTGGATGATAGTTGGTTTTCATTAGTGCTGGCTGAAGAAACAGAGGGCCTCCTTGGACCATGCCATGCGAGACTCAGGCAATCATGTCATGTGGACTTCTGGTCTAGTTTTTGGAAACAGAGCGCTATTGTTTTAACTGTTCTATATTTCCCATAACTTCAAATTGAACGTGGATGCACCAGAAAACCTGAAAATGAACCGCAAAATTTCTCTGTCCCTCTTTATTTGAGCTATATGGTGGTAATGTATAAATATCATCTTTTAGAAAAATGACTCAGGAAGATCATCATCTTTATTCCTGCTAGGTGGAAACAAACCATAGGATTACTGAGCCTAACTAGAGAATAGGTATTTGGGTCCACCAAATTCAAGTTAAAGAGCAAACTTTCTTGCTTTGTGGTCATGGAAGTATATTACTTTAGTGTTATGAAGAAGAAATCAAAGATATCTTTCGTCTTTGTCTTAATAGACCAGAGGAAACTTACATGAGCTATCAGCTCTCCGTTATAGATATTGGTTAACCATATAGTTTCCTTATTGTTGTCCCATGATTTTCAAAGGTTTAGGACAAATTCTTTGTTTGACAGAAGTTTTCCTGGACAGATTTATATATGTTGAAACTGTGTTGTGTTTCCGTATTGATTAGAATTCGTCTTTTTATCCATTATGATTTTGTTGTTTACCATGAATTGTTTCAGTAATTGATTTGTGAATATTGTAAATTCATTTTTGCTTTTCTCGTAGTAGGGTATTATTCGGCTGGAAACAGATTATGGGGTGCTACATATTAAAGTAAGTTGGTTTGTCAAATTCTTTTGTGCCCAAGGCCTATTTTTCTTGTGAGATTCAAGTCAACCATGTGCATACTTCCAACATGTGTAATTTGACTTCTTCTTTCAATGGCTAGTATTGTGGATATGATTTCATTGTTTTGGTAAAATTGGCTGATTATGAATTCGTTGTGCTTTTATATGTTGCAACATAATTACAATTATCTACATTATGAGCTGGATTTAGTATCCATTTACTCAGAAGCATCATCTTCTTCCCCTTCTCTTTTATACTTCTGTTACCTCACTGAACATCTTCCACTAATCTGTTACTGTTGTTGATTGAGATGGTACAGAGCAGTTCATCTTTAATCACAGCTGACTTCAACCGCAAATTATAGTGTTCTGTTCTGTCGACACCTCTGTTTCACATGTTTTTGGCATTTTTTCTTTGTATTTTGTGTCCCATCCATGAACATAATCTTCCAATAGGATTACTTAATTGCTAAGCTTGTTTGCTATTATAACCTTTTCTAATTAACACCCTTCTGTCATTGGTCCAATGATTGACACTTTTTCTTGCATTTTGACTTGTGAATCTTTGTAATCGCAGCTTTTATGGTTCTAATCTTGTTATCCTGCATTTTAGGGCAGGCAGAAGGGGTTATAACAATTCAAGTAGAATCGGATAATCAAGTTTTCATTCTTATTATCGTCTTAGCCTCTTGAGGAATAATGTAATCCACAATTCTAGTGTGCTGAAGAACAAGTTTTGCCTTTTTCACTAACTCAGGTTTATTTTATAATGATACTCATATCTGCAGCTATTGCCTGTTGAAGCTGAGTCATTCCGTGGGTTGCCAATTTTAACGTACAGAAAGCCGAGAACAGTCTTGGGATTCAGATGGAAACCATGTCCAAAATGTAAGCTCGATCAATACCATTTCTTATTCTACCTCTGCTTATTGTACATTCCAGTCCAACATATAAGACTCTGCTCATCTTAAATTATATGTTGGTGTACCAAGGTATACAGTGTTAGTCGTAATAGCCGTAAAGACCATTGAAATGATGACCACCTAGTCGGCCCCATAAGAGTTATATGGTAGGCTTCGTAAGGTCAACCGTTAAATTACAGATTCGTCAATCTTACTGCAGGCTTCATATGGCTCCCCATTTGCACTGGTTCAAGGGACCCTGCAAACAGCTGGGATAATCATCAAGAACATACCAACAGAATTCTGTCCAACTATAAGAAGATGTTCGTTTGCATGGGTTGGCTCAAGCCCAGAATTCTTGATCAGCTTAGCAAATAATGACTGGAAATGGGCTTACTCGGTGTTTGGTTATGTACTACCTGAAGACACAGGAGTTGCGGGGAAAATTGCTCAGCTTCCCATCAGATGGGAGCTATGGGGCAATATTAACGTTGGGTGTCTTGGAAAAACACATTCCCCTGCGGCTTGGGAGAATGAAGACTGTCGCGGGCTCGTCAGGATCTTAGATTTGTGTGTATATAATCGTGTTAAATGTAATGATTCATTGTTCATTATTCACTAATGAAAAGTCACTAATCATTATCCACACCATTTTTCTTGACATTCATTTCCTGTCCATGTTTCTATCTCTACGTCACTTAGTAGGAATTGATTACAACTTCCATTGCCAGTGATAAACAAAGACTTTGTGATGGGCACAATTCCCTTTAAGCGATGTATATATAACTTGTTAATCTTTCAGCGCGCGACTAAAGCTAAAGAGGATCCGTGGCGCAATGGTAGCGCGTCTGACTCCAGATCAGAAGGTTGCGTGTTCGATTCACGTCGGGTTCAA
>JANKOE010000009.1:50461990-50472387 GCA_026284465.1 Erythroxylum citrifolium | reverse complement strand
AAACTCAACTCGGCTAGACACAAAATATCTTTTTAAAATTAAAATGTCAAAATGATGTCGTTTTAAACAAAACGACATCATTTTGCTATTACTTGTAAAGCCTCTAATCGACCCACGCCCGAGCCTAAGACCTGGTCGAGACTTAGTAAATTTGAGTTTGGCTCATTAACCTTAGGTCAAGCTAGGACGGATCTTATTATCGTCTTTAATTTTTATAAATTAAAATAAACTAATTAATTTTTATTTAACAACCTTTCTTTTTAATTAAAAATTAAATTAAGAAAAATCTTCTTCATTTTTATTTCAAATTATTTAATTTTATTCAATATTTAACCGATTTTATAACTGTTTAAAATCTTTTAAATTTTTATCTTATTAATTTAATTTTTTGTCCAATTTCTAAAATATTGTGATCAAAGTGATCCACACAATATTTGCATTAGCCAACTTTTCCATAATTGCACATGTTTGATGTCCCCTCCCCAAAACTTGCCTAACTGTCACTACCTTGTCCAACTGTCAATACCCTCCCATGAACAAAAAACCAGTCCTGAGCCTTTCATTATTCTCCTGGCATCTTCCATCCTTTTCATTGCTCTTTTTCTTTTTTTGTCCTGATCCCAAATCAACAGTAAATAAGTTCGATCGAATTGAATACTTGTATCCAAAATTTGCCAAATTAATTTACCATTTTCGCAAAAAATATAATTGACAACCCGAGTTCTCAGATTTTCCTGTCCCCGCAGAAATATCTGTAGCCAAGCACTGTTAGATTCATTTTCATTTCCAATATTCCCAGCAGTTCTTATGGGATAATGGATAAGCCTTAGTAATGTATGAGCAGAAACATAAACACCCACAATCATGAACAACGTAGTAAAGTAAGTTTTACAGTAGTTTTTGTCATGCAAGAGCTGGAAAAAGAGAAAGCAAGATACTATAATTGCCAGACTGTAAAGAAGGTAATCACATCTGTACAGGAACAAACTGTCTTAACATGCACGACCTGACAGGAAAACCCAGAAAAGAATGAACAGAAAAAACAAAAGACTAAAACATAAAACAAAGATTGTTTTGGTGCAAATCATTTAACCATACTAAACAAGGAGACTCGAGAAGAGTCAACCAATCCCTATAAACTAACTACATTTAGAGCCTATAATTAAATCTTAAACAGCAAGTTGTTGTTGTTTTTGATGGGATGTTTCATCCTCGTTGAAACACAAGTGGGCTTTTAGTGATCTTTCTAAGTTGAGGGAAGATTCAACTGAATTCAGAGAAGGATGAAGCATCATTTCTCTTTGCAGATGGGAACAGTAAGTGTGGAATATGTTGGGAGTGACATTTAGATGGAAACCCAATCCGAATAGGAAATCCACTTCAAGATAGTTCATTTCTATGGTGCTGATTCCTCCAACTTTTGCATAGTAAGCGTTATTGTAGTACCTGAAATTGCAAATCAGGGTTCATGATCAGTACAAAGTAAATGAAAGTCTAGTAATTAGGCAGTAATTGAAGGTTAAGAAGACAACCCATGTGACTAAACTCGACATTTACGTCTTAACTAGAATTAAACACAAAAATGGTGAAACATCAATATCAATTATGTCAATCACAACTGAGAGAGGAAAAAGCCGTGATACCTAACACCATTATACACAAACATGGGCAAGTCCCAAGTTTCAGATGCTTGATAGTCTTGCGCTTGGAATCCACAATGAACCGGGGAATTCCAGAAACAAACCAATATCGAAATCTGAGTCGAAGAACAAGTTCTGGATTTCTAGTCGGACATAAACAGGAGTAGTTGCAGATTCTTTTTCTTTACTTTACTAAATTGAGCATAGATTTAGAGATAAACCCAAATGTAGAATTTTAAAAGACAATCTTTTCCTCAATCCACAGGATCTAAAGAACGTACAAGCAAATTAGAAACTTACATGTCGTCCATGAATTTGGCGGCAACCATGACGCTGGTTATGAGCAATCGATGAACATTGAATGAATTAATAGGCAAAGATGGTTGTCTTTGGGCGAACCTATCAAGATAAACGTACGCAACAATGAAACAAGACGGACTGCAGTTGGCATACTTGAAAATTCTATCCAAATAGCTCTGGATCGAGATGGTGGGTCGAGTGAGTCCATGGAAGACAGAAATTTTCTGGGTCTGGAACCGACGGTTAACATCGTTGGATTCGGCCACTTTCTGCAGCAGAGAAGAGAGGAAAGCGATGACCTTTGACATGTCGGTTGGGTTCTCAAGCTCTGCCATGAATGAGTAATCACCAAATTTGGTTGCAGAAAGTTTCTTTGAGATTTTACTATGTGTTATCTTTGTGCGTGTGCAATGTATATAAGCACCCTGTAACGTGGTCGTTAATGGGTCCTTTAGGAATTTGGAATTATGACCTTCTATGTCCTGCATGAATGGCGGGTTCTTCTACTTTCCATTTTGACACCAAAATTGCAAGCTTGTTGGATTAATAATTATTTTAGTTTCAAACGCGTCTAGATTAAGATGGAACACAAGATGGCGTCGAAGTGGGTTTGTGTCTTTTTTCTTGAAAGAAAACTTTGGGATTTTGCGGTGAAAACATGTGATTACATGTGGAAATCTTTGTGGCAGTAATAAAAGCGTCCCATGATTTGTGAGATCTTGCATGTGTTTTGATTCTGTACGAGCGGACGGGACATGAATAGGATTTGTTATGTTGATGTGTTTATGACATTAAATTATTTCTATCTACATTTCCAATTCTAAAACATGACATCCCAACATTTTTGGTCATGGGATCTGCATTTCAAGAATTATAGTCATCATGTCTTTTTTTCTTTTTTTTTCCCCTCTTTCTCGGGTGCTTTAGATGACCTTAATTTATTTTTATTTTTTTATATTGTATTAAAATTTTGAATGAAGAAGTTGAAAAACTGATGAGTATTTTCCAAGGTTTTAAAACCCGTCAAGTACACATGATCGGTTGGAACAAATTACCTCTTGGATGGGTCAAACTCAATATTAATGGTGCAAGCAACCATGCTACGTCCTCAGCCACGGCAAGAGGCCTTATTCGAGACACTGACGGCAATTGGCTCGGAGGCTTCTCTCAACACATTGGCTGGTGCTCATCGCTCAATGCCGAACTCTGGGGAGTCTACACTGGCATGGAATCTAGCCTATTATCGAGTGGAACTAGAAGTGGACTCGGCAGCGGTAAACAGTCTCCTTTCATTCGCAGCCGACCGAGTTTACACCCACAACTCCATTGTCCCGGGCATCGACGAGTTGTTCCACCGGAACTGCGCTGTTGTTTATCGACATATTTATCGAGAGAGCAACCGAAGCGCTGATTGGATGGCGCACTACGCTGAACATGTAGATGTAGGGGCATAGATGGAGCTATGTGGGGGCTTATGGTGCACTGAGCCCCCCAATATTTAAAAAATTAAATATTTTTATTTTTAATATATATATATATATATATATATACACACAATGACGGAATTATTTAGAACTCATTGGTACATTGGGCCCCCAAGATTTTAAAAAATTAAATATTTGAGCCCTCCTATCTTAAACTTCTGGCTCCGTCACTGTGTAAGGGTCACCCAATTTGACACTCTACCAATCGGGTGCCACTTTTTCCTCACCGAGAATAAATCGGGGATTTGTTTCCCTCGGCTCTTTCTGTAATTTTCGGTTTTAGTTTCCCGTTATAAAAAAAAAATGGATCGAACCGCCCAGTTCGATTAGAAAAAGTTTGAACTGACCACTGGTTCGATTCAATTTCACCTAATAATTTTCATGTATAAAAATTGACGGATTTACACTTTTTTCTGTTATATCGAACAATTTGATCTGATTTTTAAAACTTTAGTAGCTTCTTTAAAAAAATTTAAAAAAATAAAAAGATGATGAGTAGGTCCAACCAAGAAGGATGTGAGTGGCCAACCGATATTCCCAGCTCTGAATACAAATTCAACTGAAAAGTCTTTGTTTTATACAAAAAGTAAAAGCCAGCTCACTGGTTTGGTTCCTCTAACTGGCATGTCATGTCCGTGCAGCAACTCAGCCATTTAAGGAACTATGTCCTAACAACACTATAGCAGGCCCACCCTATTTGAGCCCACTTGGAAGTCTATCCACTTGTGTTTCTTTTTAATTTAAATTCTATTGAATCTCAAATTAGATTTGAATAAAAAAGTTTTAAAAAAATAAAAGAAGCGTTAAGTAAATATATCCTTTTATTTTTATTATTTAAATAAATTAATAAAATTCAATTTTAATTTATTAAATTAAAAAGAAACACAAAGTAAATCTATTTTTTAAATTTATTATTCTGATAAATTTATAATTCAATTTTACAGCTAAAAAGGAGCAAATGCTAAGCTGGAAGCAAGTACGTTTTGGATGAAAGAGTAAAAGCAATATACTCTTGCAAGAGACAAGACGATGCCCTCCTGTACTGGCATCAAAAAAACACCTGTAGAGCATGTCTGCTTAACTCTCTCACTCCATGTGCTTCTCCATGTGACCCGTCCTTAGCTCTACAGTATTCTCACACAAGCCCACCACAAAAAGAAAATAGAAATTACAAAAACTGTAATGAAATGGAACACAAAGTAGTGGGTCTTTCTATAAATCAAAATTTAAAGTGACCTGACATGTCTTCTGTTTATGTCATAGGCAAGAGGATGGGGGGAGTCCAGCTAACTGTACTACAGGATTCGTGTACGTACTGATAATGACAACTTGGTTTTTGTCGAAATTTGCGGGATTCCAAAATCCAAAGTAATCTTACCCCAAAAAAAAAAAAGTTCCAAAGTGATCCTAAATTAATGATTGGTAGCTAAGCAAATCAATTAATGGATATTATAAGAATCTGCTAAAGCAATGTTAAACGATTTAGGCCTTGATTAGGAAATGACTTTTGAGCTTTTTTAGGTAATGCAAAAGTTTTAATGCATATTGGTTTAGCGGATTGAGTTAAATGAGGATCAACGGAGAAATGAAATTACCAAAAAACTATTATATTAAAAAAATTATTACAAATTACTCAAAGAGATAGAGTTAGAGTTAGAGATAGAGATAAAAATAGAGATAGTAAGTTCATTATTTACATTTTAATATTTTTAATTTTAATTTTTAAGTTGAATTAATATTAAATTTGCTTTAAACCATGATGTTGACTTTTTTTTACTTTATCTAAATTCTTACAAGAATATTCAAAGAAATACTAAGATATAATACTTATGTCTTTATAAATCTTTTTTTAAGTAATGTCTTTATAAGTAATTTTACACATAAACAACTAATACTAAACAATTAATTTTACCAAATATTTTTAAATAAATAGCTGATATTATCCGTTGGTTAAATCAGCTATATTAATCTGTTGTCAGCTAACCGCTGATATAATCAGCTATCAGCTATAGCAATCCGTTGATTGTGAAATATGGCCTTAAGCAATAATGACCCTTTTGTGTATGGGTGTTTATTGGTAGAATTAAGCATAAAGTCTTCTAAGATCTAAGTTCAAATCTTTAAAAATTGTTAAACCTAAACACAAATTTGAGTTAAAATTAAAATTAACTTAATTTATTTTGTTAAATTTAAGTAGAGTTATGATCAATTAAATCAAAAGTTTGTTAAATTTGAACCTAATTCAATCGAATCAAAGTATAAGGGAATTCAAATTGAACCAATTTAGTTTGTGCAACATTAATCTATCATCCTGTCAATTTAAACTACAAAGAAACCTAAAACTTACATGCTATGTATGGTCTAGGTCCTTCTGAGTTTTTTACTTTTTTGGGAAAAATTAACTATAAATTAGCATGAACTCAATTCAAGATATGGCTTAATCCAACCAGAATATACATGCTATCTTCTAGGATCAAAGACTCAAGAATCCATGTAGTATGTATTCTAATTCATGCAATAAAAATACTAAAAGTTGACATCGGAAGAGATGATGAAGCTTATTTTATTATACTAAGTGATGTCTATTTTCCTATCAGTTGTTTATATATTTATCTGAAATTATATAATAAATTCTTATTTACAACAATGAACAGTGAAGAACAGTTGCTTTTATTTTAATCATCCTCTTCTTCTTGAGTCTGCAACTAGCTAGAGATCAAGAGGTAAAGCATTCATGTTAAGATGAGTTTGAGTCATCACATGGAAAGTGGTTATGTCTACCTTCATAGGTTGTTACGACCATTCTGCAATCATCTGATAATCTCTCAACCCTCTTCTTCACTCGGCAGCTGTTATGGGTGCACCGGTAATAACTTCTGCAAGGAACCAGGTATAAGTTTGAGATGTCTTCTTTATAAGATATTGTCGACAAAAGAAAGTGCTCTCGGGCATAGAGAGATTGGTATGAGATAACAGATTTGATAATTTAGAAGTTATAATATAGTTTCAAGTGGTGTATAGTTCTTTAAACGGAAAGAAACAAGACCATTAATTCTTCCTTGAACGATAATGCAAAACATCCATACCTGTTCAGTACTTACTGAAACAAAAAGAACCCAATTTGTGGTAGATATTAGAGCAAAGAGTTGCTAATAGATCATATGGAAGAACATTGTATGTATGAAACCGATTGCTTCAAAAGTATGCAATGTCAGGCATATAAGTCTGGTAATACGATCTTTTTAGGGTCATAGGTGTTTAACAAGATACCTCCATAGTGAGCTTATATGGATTTTGGCTAGATTAATTCTAGTGAATGATGACTTAGGAGTTGTTGCTTCTCTTTAATTTTGGCTTCCTAATTTCAGAATATATACTCAGATCGTTGAGATAATCTTTTATCTCCTCGATCAAAAGACCAAACTAAAGCAGATTTTATTCTCTTCCAATAGCTAGCTCTATTGATCTCGTTGGTTATGAAATAATTGGTCCTATCAAGTGTTCAAGAGCCTTCTAATGTGCACGGTAATGTTGTGTCATGCAGGATGAAGCAATTAAACTCAAGTATAAGCAACGAGAGGACACAGAAAAAAGTGTCTGATTCAGGTAGCTAGTTACTTGTTAATATCTCATTTCATACAAATAAAGCATTTACCTCGGATGAAGACTGTTTTTGACAACTTTCTGTCCATATTTCCTCCATTTGTAACCGTCGTCAAGCACATCTACGTCACTCCTTGTCTGAAAGCAGAACCTTGGTTCTCTAACCTTTCTTCTCAATTTCACCTTGCTCTTATCAGATGATGAGGTGCTCCACCTACAAAACATTTCAAACCCTCAAGCTTTTTTGTATGGTGAAAGGATCAACTTAGATAATCAATTACACTAGTTGATCAACCTAGATCTTCACCTAGATTCCTAGAAGTAAATATTGAAGATTACGTTGAAAATTAATTCAAATTTTAGAGTTGTTTAAATTCTTTTAGAATAGGTCTTAAATTATCTTAAGAATTAGTTTGATTTATGTCTCATGTTTAGCAAAGTTATTTAATTATCCAAGTCTTTAGGAAGTTAGTAAGTTGTGAAGTCATGGTAGTAGTAGTGGGTAGTTTTTATTAATACTTTTGTGATCCATGTTGTCCACTATGTGTAAGCCCTATATAAGGCCTTGTTTTGATAATTTAATTTAAAAAATATTTGAGTTAATATCAATTTCTTTTATTTCGTTGTTCCTTCTCTGCTTATTTTTTTTTATGGTTTATGTTTAAAAATTCTAACAGATTATTGCTCGTGCATGCCTTCCGCAAAATGATAAACACAAAGAGAAGCACTTACCAAGAAGTACTGTTCCCATCATTAGCAGTATTACCAGTGCAATTTCCCTCGTTAGTTGGTTTTTGATATGACATCCCTACCTACAAACCATAGCCAAAATCATTAACAAGGTTACAGAGATCCAGAACAAGCGAAAGACCTGTGACAGCAACAAAATACCTGTTTATTAGGACCAAATCCAGTAGTTGTATTAAGAGGCTGAGATATCTGAGAAGAGTGTGATGGTGGCAGGAAGTTCAAGACCTGGTTTTCTTCAACTTGCAGAATTCCCATTTCCTGGATTGCTGGTAGACTCGAGAACGAAACCTGTAGATCGTAATTTGGGGCTTCTCTTTCTTCCTCCATTGTTTCCGACAAAACCCTAAACCCTAAACCCTTCTCCTCTATATACGTATGTTCCTCTTCCTTCCTTATTATATATGCAGTCTTCTGCGTAGATTCGGCAGAAGCTGTTTGTGTTTCACTAGGTTCGGTCTAGTCAACATGTAAAGGGTCTAAGAATAGAAAGTATCCTGAAAATTATTCCTTCTCTACATAGCCCACAGAAATCAAAGACTTGAACAGAAACTAGATGATATCTCCATCTCCCATCTCTCTTATACTCACTTTCAACCTTCTTCTACTGTATCTTGACCTAGTTAATGCATGCTAATCTCCAGGGTTTTCCTCTTGGAGCCTTTGAGAATCCTCGTAGTCCTCTTCAAGGGATGAGGCTTCACTTCTAATTTTCTCTGTTGATAGGACTAAAAAGAGAGATTAATAAGAAGAATTGTTTAAATTTGTCACAATTGTACTCTAAATGTACTTTCTATAATAACATATGTATACCACATTATTTACAATTTTGAGTTAATTTCATTAAACCCTTTAATATAATTTCCAATTTTTAAAAATTATCTATAATATTAATTTTATGACACATTTTTCTTTTCCTCAACTTTGATTAAAAATCCTAATTTTAAACTTCAAAATAATTAATAATTCTCTACAATCTTCGCAAAATAAAGAGCCTTATTCTTTACAACAGCCCGACATCAAGGGATACACTATACGATACCAATTTACAATTCAAGATTAGAATTTATAATAGGAATTGGCATTAAAAATGAATATTATAAAAGAATTATTAATGATTTTTAAAGATAAAAAAATATTAATATTGTGTGAATTTAACTTTGCAATTTTTTATTGATAAAAAGAGAAGTCTTTGGACACAAACGAGTGGTGGCTGGTGGGGGTAGATGAAAACTTCCATTAGCATTTCTTTGAAATCAGTTGAAAGTGATAGATTAGAAAAGATAGGCAGATTCTCTCAAATCCTGCCAAATCGAGTCCCAATATGCAATGTACCCTAACCTTTATGCAACATTATATGTCCATTCGGACCACAGCTCAAGATAAAAACTATCATAACCTCCAACGTCAACTTCCTCGTTTCTCAGTGACAAGACTCCTCCAACCGCTTCCACAACACCAAGGACAGCGACAACAAATGAAAACTGATCTTTTTCTGTCCTCACACGGCGATTAAGATTCCCTTCTTCCTCTTCTTTTTCTTCTTGTAATATATGATATTCAAACACTTTAAGATAGTTCAAAGTGGTGAAATTATTAAAGAAAAAAGGATCTCTTAATTTAAGAGATATAAGTTCTAAGTTTTGACTACAGGAATGGTTATTTGTTAGCGAATGTATAAAATCAATTAAGTTGACCTCACATAACAGCTTAAGTTATTGTAATAAAACAGTCACTTAATATGGTATCAAAGCTTTTGTGATTAGTAGTCTTGAGTTCAAATCTTACCACCCACCTATTATTTAGTATGAGGTAGAGTGAGTCTGTACAAGTTTCAAGCTCAAAGGGCTTTCACTTGAGGGGGTGTGTTAGTGAATATATAAAATCAATTAAGTTGATCTCACACAACAACTTAAACTATTGTGGTGAAACGACCTTTTTAACACTATTTACTTAAAATTAACTGAGAATGATTTGACAAAAAATATATTTTATTAAATAATTTACTCAAAATAAAATATCTTACGGAAAAAAATAATATTCAATAAAATTGTTAATTAGAATATAAATCTTTTTAAAAGGTTGAATTGACATAAAATTATTTAAAAATTGAATAAAATTAAAATAGTTGAAGAAAATTATTCTTACCTATAAAAAATTAAAATTTAATTAAAAATATTGTTAAATGTAAATTAATCAGTTTATTTTAATTTATAAATATTAATTAGTTTATAATCAATTACGAACTAATCGATTTTTAATAACAAAAATTATTAAACTAAAACGAACCGAAGTTTAAGATATTCACTTTTAAACTAGACAAACCGGTTTAATTTTTAAAACATTACTTAAACGATTAGAATTGTAATTTTTCTTTTCACATCAAATCAAGAATTCTTCAGCAAGTCCACGAATTTTCCTTCGGTCGATATGCAATTTCTATCCCTTTTTGTCTTTCGTTTCTCGCCTGGATTTGCGGTATATGAAGCCTACTTAAATGGAGATAAGAGTCTTAAAAGGAGAGTCGAAAAGCTTGAAAACAAGAAGAAGAGAATGGTAATTTCAACAAATGTATCAAGAAAATTACTTGTCATAGGGAATGAGATATGATTATAAGGGCATT
>JANKOE010000009.1:50447405-50461890 GCA_026284465.1 Erythroxylum citrifolium | reverse complement strand
GACCCCCGGCTCCCCTATATGTGGCCCCCCTTTAAAATTTTTGCATTTAGATGTTGACTCCCGGCCCCCCTTAGAGTTTAGTCTGGCTCCGTCCCTAACTCAAAGGGCTTTCACTTGAGGGGGTGTGTTAGTGAATATATAAAATCAATTAAGTTGACCTCACATAATAGCTTAAACTATTGTAGTGAAACGATCTTTTTAACACTATTTACTTAAAATTAACTGAGAATGATTTGACAAAAAAATATTTTATTAAATAATTTACTCAAAATAAAATATCTTATGGACAAAAATTAATATTCAATAAAATTGTTAATTAGAATATAAATCTTTTTAAAAGGTTCAATTGACATAAAATTATTTAAAAATTGAATAAAACTTGAAAAATTATTGAAGAAAATTATTCTTACCCGTAGAGAAATTTAAAATTTAATTCAAAAAGATATTGTTAAATAAAAATTAATCATTCTATTTTAGTTTATGAAGATTAATCAGTTTAAAATCAATTGTGAACTGTTCGATTTTTAATAACAAAAATTATTAAATTAAAACGAACCGAAGTTTAAGATATTCACTTTTAAACTAGACAAATCGGTTTAATTTTTAAAACATTACTTAAACAATTAGAATTGTAATTTTTATTTTCACATCAAATCAAGAATTCATCAGCAAGTCCACGAATTTTCCTTCGGTCGATATGCAATTTCTATCCCTTTTTGTCCTTCGTTTCTCGCCTGGATTTGCGGTATATGAAGCCTACTTAAATGGAGATAGAGTCTGAAAAGGAGAGTTGAAAAGCTTGAAAACAAGAAGAAGAGAATGGTAATTTCAACAAATGTATCAAGAAAATTACTTATCATAGGGAATGAGATATGATTATAAGGGCATTTGATGTTGAATTCGGAATGCTAATGAAACTTTTGAGCCGAGCCCACTTATACAAAACCAAGTGTTTAGAGAGGACAAATTTGTCAACCTTGTGCAAATCGTGAATTCATTTTAGGCTTAAGAAGTCGTCGGATATGGTATGAGTATGAAATCCGAAGTTGAAAGATTGGGAGTAGTCTGTGCTTGGAGTGTTCGATTTGATGTATTACGTCTTCTAAGAAATAAGGATAAGTCAAATATATGACTCAGCAGATACATACGTACAAATTTCATCATGAGAAAAATTAAAAGATGCATAAGAGTTTCTTCACTAAAAAACGTTTTATGTGATAATCATCCCAAACTTCAAACCTCTTCTTTTCTTTTTTCTACCAAACAATAGTTTTGATGTGGTAGACCTTCTTAATCTTGAGTGAATTCAAGCTTATCGCAAATTGAATCCACAAAAAGTCGATAAACTTAACATTTTTCAAATAATTTAAGTAAATTTTTTTTATTATTATATTACTATATTGTATTATAAATTAAGAGAGCCGTGGCTTGGGTGACTTGGATATGTTAAGACGAGACACCAAACGCTCTAGTAAAAAGATGCGAGAAGTTCATATTTAGAGATTGTAAAAGAAAAATAAGGAGGCCTAAGAAGAATTGGGAGTAAGTGATCAAAAATTATATGACAATGTTAAAATTTACCGAGAATATGACCCAGAATTAAAAACTTTGGTATGTTAGAATTCAGGTAAAGAATCCCTCGTAAAGAGATTCTGGTAGTTTTCTTATATCTGTTAACTCTTACCTATTGTAATTAGCCTAAGTGGTAATTACGTATTATTATTATTATTATTGTTATTATTATTATTATTATTATTATTATTATTAGGAGGAGGAGGAGGAGGAGGAGGAGGAGCAATAGTAGTAGTAATAGTAGTATCTTTATTATTATCATTAATATTGTTATTATTTTTATGTTTACTATTATTTATATATATTAGTTATTTTTTATTTTATTTTTTCCTATTATTATTATTGTTGTTGTTGTTGCTGCTGTTGTTGTTGTGGTTGTCGTTGTCGCCGTCGCCTTTGTCGTTGTTATTATTAATTTGAATTTGATTTTTTTTATTTTTTGGTTATTTTATTCTAATTTTACTTTTATTTACTTATTTGTTTTTATTTTCATTCATTCATATGAGTCATTTGGAAACAACTTCTTTACTAGTTAGGGGTAAGATTGCAAAGCACTGGATCTCTCTAGACATCACATCTTGGTGGGATTTCTACCGTGTGTTCTTGTTGTTGTGTACTACATTGTACTGCATCTTAAATTTTGATATAATTATATTTGTATTTTTTCTTAATAATTGGATCAGCAACTTATTCCATATAATGTCACAATTAGATAATTTAAATTCATAAAGTATTGACATAATTTAAATAATTTATTTAAATATTAGCTAAAAGTATAATTTACATTTTTATAAAATATATATTTAAATAAGTTTTTGATGTTATTTCTACTCTTACACCTTATTTAAAATGTAATAAGTATTGTTTTAATAACATCATGAAACAAATTAGTATATTAGATAATATTAAATACAAAAATAGAGATTTTATTTTGACTTATAAATATTTATTAAAATTATTAAGAGTGATAATAATTTCGCCGCGATTACTCGTAATTCTGCCATCCCCATTTAACTAAAACTCCGTTTGAATAGTATAGATTGTATCCTGACTGTCCAAGTAGGCCGATGTTGTGCAGAAGCAATGGTCTGTCTCCGGTTCTTGGATTCAAGATATTTGCAGGGTACACATTTCATGCAAGGGAAGGAGGAACACGAACTCTTACTACTTTTCAATTTTCTTTTCTTTTAACAGGAGTAGTTGACTCAAAACGTATTGTTCTTGTGAAGTGGAAAACTGGAAATTAATGGGGGAAAAGGGAAGAGTACTGCAACGATAAATAGGGAAAGAAGTGGAAATGGGTGAATCTCAAACATCAAATCGCAGGAGTACAACAGCTTCTTATTCATTGGAAGCACTTGAACGGACAGATCAGTTGCTGCTCTGACTCTGTTTTAACTCACCTTAATTTTTTTTTAAGAACTCAGTTAAAAATGATTCATTAAAAATGAAACATTAGTTTTACTCGACAATCTAAGTAGAAAAAACTTGGAGAAATACATATTAAGAGAAAAAGGAAAAACTTGGCATCACGTCCTGAATGGCATGAAATGGATGATCTGTGATGACTCTAGCACGAGATTTTGGCTCGATCTGTGGGTTGAAGACTGAGACCTCTTGTCTTTCATGCAGTGGCCCCAATTTCACCGGATATCATTGAACATCGGGTTATTCACTCTACAGACACAACCGGTAATTGGAATTAGGCAGCCTTTCAACATTTGCTACCGTCGTCGATCTGTATGACTATAGCAGGTATCCTTTCGCCAAGTCAGCTTACTCCCTGATCTTGAACCACGTAGATATTGCGCCCAACGCCGATTGGAGGTCTATATGACATTAGCAGGGCTCACAACGAATCCAAGCATTTCTTTGGCTCCTCTTGTATGTTAAACTTCTCACTAATTAACAGAGGGTTTAAAGGAAATTTACTTCGGATGTTGCTTGTTACCACTGCCATTTCAAGGAATCCTCTCCGCATGTTATGGGCGACTGCTCCAAAGCCTGCACCTTATGGAATCAGTTTTTCCCTCAGGTTATCTCGACTGAGTTCTTTACACTAAATCATAAGGAGTGGCTTAGAAAGAATCTTCACACACATCGGCTAGTAGGGGGATACAACTGGGCTATTATCTTTGGCATAGCGTGCTGGTTTCTCTGGTCCTAGCATATTAGGACACTCTTCGAAGATCAGTTCTCCTGGCCGACGTCACCAGATCATCTGATTATGGAATATGTCCAACATATTCAACAGGCGAAAGATTGGCAACTACGATCTCGATTGGGTAATTGCACTCGACGGGATCATCTCATCTATTGGAGTAAACCTCCACAAGGTTGGGTGAAATTAAATACTACGGAGCCAGCAAAAGCTCACGCCTTTCAGCCACTACAAGAGGCTTGCTTCGGCATAGTTCCGGCGCTTGGTTGGGAGGTTTCGCCCAAAACCTGGGTTGGTGTTCCACAACTACAGCTGAACTTTGGGGAGTGCTCTCCGGTCTTAACTTGGCATGGCAATTAGGGTACCGCCATATTGAATTAGAAGTGAATTCGCTTAATATGCATAATATGCTTTCTTCCTCAATGACGCGAGCTACTTCTCTGAACCCGTTAGTAGTAAGCATTGATGAACTGGTAAACCGCAACTAGGTCATGGTTATTCGGCATATATATAGGGAAAGTAATCGTTGTGCGGACTGGTTAGCAAATTTCGCAGTACAGTTTGAATTAGGAGTCACTATTTTTGAGCACCCACCTACGAGTGACATACCTTTCCTCTTAGAGGATGTTTCAGAGATTTATCACCCTAGAGTTTACATGTAATTGTCTAACTTGTATTTCCTTTTATAAAAAAAAAAAGAAAAAGAAAAAATATTAGAAAAAAGCGCTACCTAAAGATCCTGATATGTTAATGATTTTGAAGATTAAAATTCGAAGAATCTTCTTGAAAAGCACATCAACTTTTTGGTACAGTTATTATGTTTGTTGATTAAATCTTATTTATATATTTGCGTGAGTTTTATGATTAATATGTAAAAAATAATAATAAAATTTATAATAACACGTAACTAAGACAAAATATATGGTCTCCTCGAAAAGATTACAAGAAGAGAGGGGGTGGCCAAAGGCTGTGTATAGTGTATACTGAATTCCATGCAATAATCATTTCCCTTTAGAATCAAATTTCAAGAAGTTTCATCCAATTCCATGATGATAGAGTGAGTCATCAGATATTTGATGATCCCACTCCTGTCGTATCTTTTGACTCTTTTCCATATATACATAAAGTAGATGACTCTTTTCTATATATATATATATATAAAAAGTAGATTTAAAAGATTTAATTAATATTAAATTATTATAAAATTAATTAAAATTTATATTTTAAAATATGATGCAAAAATGTTGTTCTTATTTATAAAAAATTTTAAAGTTTTATTAAAAAATTAAATAAAAAATTAAATAATTTTTTTGTTTATAAAATCTTATTAATTAATAAAATTTAGCAATTAATTAATAAATTAATCGATTTTGAACAATAAAAGTTATTAAAATAGATTAAACCGAAAACTTAAAAATTAAACTAAAAAATTAGACAGTTCAATATTTTTATAGTTGAATCGGTTAAATTGGTTAGTTTTTTAATTTGAAGAATTGATATAAAGGTTGTTTAAACAATTTTAATTTTTTAGAATAATATTATTTTAAATCAGGATTATACCATTTATTAGGTGAGTGGTTTAAATATTGCTCCTAAAGGTAAAAGACTTCACTTCGCGTTCCTCACCAACCTTTATAAATGATTGTAGCTTCAATTCACGTATGACGTGTGGGACTTTGGAGACAAAAGCCGACACCATTTTGTTTCCGTTAAGAAAGGGTGGTAAAAATTTAGCTTCAATTCACGTATGACGTGTGGGAGTTTGAAGACAAAAGCCGACACCATTTTGTTTCCATTAAGAAATGGTGATACAAACGAGACTAAGATCTTCATTTTAATTTTATGGTATTTTATTCTGTCTTATTAATCTCAGCCATTTATTTATATAGGTCTTACGTTTATTTATGCAGGACTCACACAGAGCTCACATAAATAAATGATTGAGATTTATAGGACAAAATAAGACATCATAAAACCGGACAAAAGATCTGGACTCGATAAAAATCCAAATGGCTCCTCCCTCTTTAACCAAGATTTTAAATTCTGAGTCTTAAATACGAAGTCGTATTCAATTTTTGTAAGGGAGAGTTTTGTCACCTGAAAGGATCTTATCTACCTTGACTCTGGATTTAATCGGTTGTCCTTGTATTGTCCGGAGGACTTTTTAGGGGAAAAAAAGGGTGAAAAAGGAATCAGAAAAAAGCCAGTACACGTGTAGCAATTAACGTTGCAAGCAGTGTACTCTATAATATTACGAATACCCTATCAAATTTAGTACCGGATTAGCTTTTGATATGGTATTATATTAGTACCGATTAATATCAGGTATCGTTTCGGGTAATTTTTTAAATTTATGAAATGATCCCTGATTTTTTAAAAATTACAAAATAGTTCATTGTCATATTGTATAGTTATACTGTATATTTTTAACCATGTGTCCAAAAATCATAATAATAAATAATAATCAGAATTTTAATTTAATTTATAAAATTAATTTAATAATTATTAATAAATATAATTAAATTTAAAAAATATAAATTTCAAATAAATTTTGATTTAATAATTAAAAATATATAAAAGTAAATGCTAGTTTATAAATAATAATTTGTTAATTATTTATTTTGAAAAATAAAATATTTTATTAATACTTAATTAATAAATATTATATAAAATATTAAAATAAATTTAAATAAAAATAATTTATTGTTAAGTTTTATTTAATTTATAATTATTTTTAGTAATAAAAATATTTATTTTTATTTTAGAAACAAAAATTAAAAATTCACAACAATTATAAAAGTTGAAGTAAATAAAATAACTAATTAAAAACTTTAAAAAAAGAGAGGGGAAGGGGAGGCGCGAGGGGAGGAGGGACGGAGAGTTTAAATTTTTTTGAAACTTTTGCAAAAAAAATCCTCAAATTTTTTAAATTTTTGATACCGACTGATATTTGACTGGTATTTCAAATACTGGCCGATACCGACCGGTACGACCTAAAATCGGCCGGTACCGACCAGTATTTAAATTCGATATAATTGACCCTCCATTTTATACCAATTTTGGCACGATACAATATGTACCGATCAGTACGAAAAGATATCCACATTCCTGGAACTCTAAGATCAGCCTTTCTTTACAAGCACAAGGAAAGAACACAACATCAAAGCAATACTTCGTTTTTCTGTTCTTAAACTATCTACTAAACACTAATTAGTATGTTTGTGAAAGGCAATTTCGATTCAAAGCTCAAACATTTGATTAATTTAGAACCTTAAATCCTTTCCAAACTAATTTACCGTACACTCGTGGCATAGAAAGCCCGCATACTTTAGCGGAGTTCTTAAATAGTTCTTCTGAGAGATTTGGATGGCCCAATAAGACCAATCCGTTTGGTCCAACTTCACCACGAAATTCTTGTTCCTTCTCTTGGTTTTACTTCACCCGTCTCATCGAGCCGAACAATGGTTCACATGGGCCAAAATGTCTGACTTAAGGGTTAAAATACGAAATTTTTAGTTAAAAACATGAATTAATTAAATTGATTTTTTTTTTCAAGGGAAGTAATTTTTAATTTTTTTAATAAAAGTTGCTTAAACTTTATAGTCTCGTTTGGTAATTATTAACGAAGGAATTGTAATAAAAAATAAGAAAGAAAATAAAAAATAAGAATCGGAATAAGAATAAAATTATTGATTATGCGTATTTGGTGTAGTATTAAGCAAAATTAATAGTTATACTAAAATCTGTTATTAAATATTAAAAATAATAATGAGAAATTTTGTACTCATAATTGTTATATGATTCATTCTATAAATAAATAATTAAAATATTTGATATTTTAGAGACCCTCACAAATCTCACAAGTGAATATAAAGTTGGATCTATATTAGATCTCACCTGAATTGCCCTATCTACCTTCCTGAGGAGAAGTTGTGTTTCAAACCCTAGTAATAATCAATCTTTGATTGATTGGTCTGAGGTTATCAACAAACAAGATTTGTCCAAGTCACTTCTTTTCTTTTTGTCCAAATAGGCTGAGAAGCAAAAGAAAGAATCTGCCCAAGGAGAGACTCGCATATGATTAGCTAGTTGGTTATGCAATAACTTGCCAAGGTGATGATCAGCAGTTGGTTTGAAAGGATGATCAGTCACATTGAGATTGAGATACGACCCAGACTCTTACGAGAGGCGGCAATGAGGAATTTTCCACAATTGGCGAAAGCCTGACAGAGCTGCGCAAGAGAGGCCTAAAGCTAATCCCAGGAACAGTGAATCTTCATAGGGTCTTCCTATCCAGGTGCAGAACAGAGTGTAGAGTCCATTAACAATAATTGTTTATAAAATTATTAAGTTTTAAATAATTTTTATAACAAAATAAAATAATTATAATAACTTGATAATATTCCTACGTTATCAACCAAGGTTACATTCTCATTCCCCGTCGTTATGTTACATTCTCATTCCACGTCTTGGTTGTCAAACGAGCTATATGACAAAAGGATTAGCCTATTAGCTGTCGTCGAATATTCTTTGAGAATTAGGGTTAGGTACGGCTTCCTATCTTTGTCGGACGTATAAATTCCAGTATCTGCTCATTAACTGCCTCCAACTCGTCACTTCACCGTCTCTTTACGTACTAAAACTGTAACACCTGGAAGGACCAGAGTGTGAAAAAATGGAGCAAACCTTCATCATGATCAAACCCGATGGAGTCCAGAGAGGCCTTGTATGTTTTATATTTAATCCTTGTTTGATTTCTTCTCCTTGGGTCCTTTTTGAAGAGTTTGTTGGGAAATTCTTGTTCTTCATCATAGTTTTGTAGTTTGTAAGTTATGTTCTTGATTGTTTATGGGAGATTTTGATTTATACATCATAGAATTAATGTCTTGTTAGGCCATGAAACTTAGTTAATTCTGGTAATTTTGTCTTGGTGTAAGATTTATACAAGTCGGGTGGTTTATGTGTTGTCTGAAGCTCCTTGTCATCGTTTTAGACGAAAATGGTCTGAAATTCGTGTGTGGTTTTACAGGTTGGTGATGTCATCAGCAGATTTGAGAAGAAAGGTTTCTCTCTTAAAGGTAATTTTGTGCTCTTATATTATATATTTTGTATATATAATCAGCTGAATTATATTCAAACTGGAAAAAGAGTGGAGAAAACAATTCAGTTGTAGCTAAACCTCACTCTCTGAGGATCATCTGTCTTAGTTAGGGTTGGCAATAGGCTGTGTCGGGCTAAGTGTCAGTCAATTCGGGTTTTGTCTGTTAACTTGGGCAGGGATTGACTGGCTTATCATCCCTAGTCTTAGCAACTTCATCTTCTAAAGTGCCAGGATTGTTTCTTTCTATTATGGTTGTGGGTTTCAGGTCTGAAGCTACTGACTGTTGAACGCTCTTTTGCTGAGAAGCACTATCAGGATTTGTCCGCTAAGCCATTCTTCAGTGGACTTGTTGACTACATCATCTCTGGCCCTGTTGTTGCCATGATCTGGGAGGGTAAGAATGTTGTTACTACTGGCCGCAAAATTATTGGCGCTACAAATCCTGCAGAATCCGCTCCTGGAACCATCCGTGGCGACTTTGCTATCGAAATTGGAAGGTAAACCTTTCCATATGTTAAGATAATGAGTTGACTAAATGAATCCTTCATTAATTGCAACAAGTTTTGTTCCCAAATTAGAATTTTCCATCTATAATGATGAATTGAGATGATTTTGATTGGGGGAAAATCATGTCGAAAACATTTTGAGTGGGCACTTGTTGCAGGAATGTTATTCATGGAAGTGATTCAGTTGAGAGTGCCAGGAAGGAAATTGCACTGTGGTTCTCTGAGGGTCCAGTTAGCTGGGAAAGCAGCCTGCATCCATGGATCTATGAGTGAACTGTTGGTTGATTCTATTTATCTTTACACATAATTGACAAACTTGTTTCCCATACCAGTTAAATTAACGCCTGTTGTACGGCCACCATGCTTCTTCTGTTAAGGAACATAAGTTACGCTTCATTAGCTTGAGTGTTGTTATCAGTGCTTGTATACCTGAACTAGATGGGTTTTGTAACCATTGAACAGTATAAGGACACGGATGCGCCGTTGTTCAAATAATCCAATTCAGATATTGTACTTTTTAGTTGTTCAGTTGTGATTGACCAAGCATTTAGACGTCTGAAACTTAATTCTGCTTTGGTGAGCAAATGGTAAAGGCAATATCTCTGTAGCTGCAAATGACTGTCAATTTTAAAGTCGGCCCAAGATGACTCAAGGTTGCCTAAATCACAAAGGCATGATAGGGGTGGTTTGAATTGAAAGGTTGTAACAAGTGTCCATGTGAATCATAAAAAGGTGTAATTGAAGTCTGCATTAGTAAGAAGGAACACCTCAGGCAAGTACTACTGTATCTGAATCAAATCTCAATTAGTGTTGCACGTAAACAGTTTCATAATCTTTAAGCATATAAGTAAGAACGTCGTGGTCTTTAACAAGAAAGAACCTAAACTCAATCACAACTTTCTATTAAGTGGTTTCATTCTTACAATTCGCGAGGTAAGTTTCTGCGTTCCTTTTTTCTGGTATAACAAACTCGGACAACTCAGCAATCAATCACTTTCTTTCCTGAGAATAAGGAGTTCACTGACATGGCTTCAGGTCAACTTATGACAAGGAAGCACACATTTAGTCATCAGAGACCCCCAAAAGAAGAAAACCTTACCCTTGTTATAAAGCTGTTACGAGACAGTGAAATCTCCAACTCTATACTAACGAGCAAGAAGACTGTAAGATGGCAGATCTTCTAACCGTGTTACATCTTCAAACAAGAGCTCTTTTTCGAGTTGACGTCTCGTGGCTTTCATTACAGTCTGTTGAAGGGAACAATTTGAGAAGTGAACTACTGACTATACCATAAAGATATAAAGACATTCGCCTCTGTGCAACGTTGATCTTTCCTTTCAATACAAGATTGCTAGTTATCAACAGTCATTCAGAAGTCGACTTGCAAAAAATTGTGCTAGAAAAGCAATTCAAAGACCATTTCTGCAAGGATACATTTTCATTCATTTACGAGGAAGTTCATGAGATATGAGAACGTACATTAAAGTCCATGTACGAAGCACGCATCGTAAGCCATAGATGGTCCATCAGCTTGAAGGTGATACAGTAGAGAAGATCAAAAGCTGATTCATTCTCTAAAAGGCAAAAACCAAATACAAGTGAGCTATCCACATCATTATACCATATGTTTTGAAGTCGAATCACCAAGATTATCAGTGTAATCAATAGGTAAGACAAATCCAAGCAATTGAGATTATCAACATTACCTGTTAGTAATTTCAAGAAAATTGCTCCAACTATTGTGCGTGGTTTGACTGTAACATTAAAGCATAAAATTAGTCTCCAGAACTAAAAATGAACTTTCTGTTCCTGATTGCTTCAACATAAATTAAATAGATAAAATAACACTCAAAATGTTCTCATGTGATTAAATGCCTTTTCCATTGGTATTGGCATCAAATGAAAAATATATGAAAATCGAGATGTGTGTTGAAGTATGGTGATTTCGGTAACTATGAGAATCAAAGAATTCCTGCTGATTTAGAAGATAACCTGCTTCAAGATCAAGCATTTGAATGAGCATGAAGGTGATATTCACACCCGCAACAGCAAAGGGGTATTCCCACACTGAACGATCACCATCTCGTTTTCTAAGAAGATCCTGAAAGGACTTCTGCATTGCAAAATAAGATATAAGATTCCACCGCTCCAAGACGACATAGCACACCGATGAACCTTATTTTGGCATTAGGACTAAATCTTATAATAAACATGCAGAACAGATGTTGCAAATAACGAAGAGTTAATGCAATAGTAGACCAACTAATAGGGTCATGTCCTGTCACTTAATATTTAGGACATTAACCTCCGATGGGACAAGTACTGTTATATCTGCATTAACTGAACCATGCCAAAGATGGCATGCAATTACGGATCCTATTTCAAATGGATCACGTAGAAGCACCAACAGTAAAAGAATGCTGCTCAAAAAAATAAAAGGGTATTGAATGGATGGATATCTTTACTCGTACTAAAACATGAAGAGCATAGTGCAGAAACTATAAACCATTCAATTCAGATGGGAAAATTAAAAGCATCAAAAGTTCAACTCCATTTACTAGGTCATCATTCATGAAGAGTGATGATAGCCCTTAAAGTACATGGATTATGAAAAAGTTGAAAAAGATGACACACCGGGAAATTCCTAGCAAAAAACAGCAAGTTCTCCAACGATATAAAACCACCACCCCTGTAAAAGAAATCCAAATATCATCTAAACAACCTGCTGAACAAATGGTGGAAATGAAGAGATGATGATAAAATAGGCCAGAACTAGGTGCAATTATTCAGTCTACCTAAAATCTGTTGATGGATCTTTTCCTTGCCAACCCATTTCCTTCCACTGCTCAGATATTAAACTTCGAAGTTCTTCTTCAGGAAAGGCAGCAATCCACAAAGCCTTTAAAGCTTCCTGGAATAACGCACACTAGATGTAAGATTTGAAACTGAGAGCCTGCTGCCCTCCAAATAAGCAATTTATTTCCATTCACTGCCAAAATTTTGAATCGCAACCAAAGGGTTAATTGGACCACTGAGGATTGTCTACCTGGTGCTCGGGGATTGAACTATCATATGCAACATCCATCTTGCTTTGCAATCGCTGCAAGCATTCCTCCTGAAATCAACAAAACAGTATAGGACAGTAAGAATCAAAACAGTTCGAGATCTTGAACTATCATAATGCAATACAAAACCTAACAAATCTGGTTCGTGACGATTATGATCCTTAAACCGTACATTAACATCTTACCTGGGAAGGTATAAAGAAATAACCTCATCAGCTCCTTTGCCCAATACCATTGGCACTCTAAATGGAAACCAAAACAAAGGCTTTATGAAGAAACAATACCTGGGCAGGTGTCAAATCAAAGGAAGGACGGGCATCGTTGGCTCTTCCCTGCGCGCAAACACAAGAGAGACCACGTCCAAGCCATGCTGCTGATCCTGCCACAACCTCAGCTGTAAGAAAATAAATATTCCGTTAATTACACGACTTCAAGTGCCAACTCTCGTTACAAGGCAACAAAAGGATAGGTGCTGTTCTCCAGTTAGAGATACGAAAACTTCGAAAATAGAAGTTCAAAAGAGTAAGCCAAAAACATCATGAGTCTCTCATAGAAATTGTGGTGTTAACCAAATGGGCAAAAATAACACACCAATACAACCAACCAAAACGTTCAGTTTAGATCCGAAATCAGAGGGCGAAGATTAATAATATTATCAAATTATGATTAACTGTTACGTACCAAAACATTCGTTTACCTCAGCGAACATGGAGCTATCGAGGGTTTTGACGGTAATCAAACCTAACCACTAGTGACTTTATCATACATCACAGAACAGAATTTTTGTGAAAAAAAAAAGCCATTAAGTGCTTCAGAACAGTATCGTAGTGAGTTCCGGAGGAAACGAGAAAAGAAAATTTCTAGACACTGAAAAGTAGACTTGAACCAAGTGAGAAAAATCAGAATTGTTTAGATAAAAAGAAAAAGAAAACAGAGCATGGCAGAATAGTGAATAAATTACCAGAAGTTGAATGACAGGTATTGTTGCCTCGCTCAATACCTTGAGATATTCTCCTGACAGCTACAAATGACCCCCCTCTGTCATCCATTATACTTACCTATTTCTCTCGATTCTTTAAATCCGTTTCAACATTTGAAGGAGCCCTACCCAGCTTGCTCAATCCACCACTCAAACCGATCGCGAAGCAACAAAACCTAACCAGAACTCGACGAAAAAATTGTTCAGAACACTTGTGCAGATTCAAAAACAGCCAAGAACTTGTGCTCTAAAACTTTCAGAATACAAAATGCGGCACGAATCTGCTCCGAACGGGATCGGCAACCAGCAAGAAGTTACTCGGAACTCGAGATGCCACAATCTATGCAGATAACGAGAGATTCTATTTCTATTAACCGGAGCCTGACTAAATAGCAAGCGATTCTCCAAAGACCGAAAGACACTAATTGAAAAAGTAATGCAAAAGCAGAGAAGACTCGAAGGAGAAATTTCCAAGAAATTAGGAAAAGTTTTCAAGATCTGATAGGATCACTCCATGTCCATAAGAAATTACAGAGAGCACCGCTCTCTCTCTCTCTCTCTCTCTCTTCATCTTCTTCTTCTTCTTCCTTTTTAGTCACTGTTACTTTTGGAGGTGCTCATTTGAGGCTTTGTTGAGCATGATAAAGATTATCGTTAATCACCAAGATAAACTACAATTATGTACCTAATAAAAATAATTAAGTATTAAGCGAATCTTAACTGTAGTTAAATAAATAATATAATTAACTAATCAAATTTAATTAAACTGATCCATTTTATTCGTTTTTTCCTGATTTAAAAATAGCGGGAAATAACTAAATGACGGATTTGACCTTGCGTGAGCCGGGAAAAAGTTCACGTGGGTTGTTGAGAAATGGGGTCCATGGGAGTGACGGCTCGAGTTCATTTAAGCGAGGTCCCATGACAACGTCGTCGTTTGTACTCCTTCGTCCATGACAAAATAAGTACAAGCTCCAAGGTAGGGCAATGGTCCACGCGAATGGGTCATCTTTTTTTTTTCTTTTTTATAAAAAACCTAATTCATTTAAAATTATAAAAATTTTCAAGTTTGATTTATTTTAATAACTTATGTTGTTAAAA
>JANKOE010000009.1:50434018-50446147 GCA_026284465.1 Erythroxylum citrifolium | reverse complement strand
TATAAAAATTTTCAAGTTTGATTTTTTAGTTGGATTTATTTTAATAACTTATGTTGTTAAAAAATAATTAATTTATTAATTAATCAATTAGTTTTCGTTAATTAATCAATTAGTTTTGGCATAAATTATTATAAATTAAAATATATCTATTAATTTTATTTAACAATCTTTTTTCAATTAAAAATTATTACATGACTAAAAAATTTAAAGAGAGACATTCTATAAGAAAGGTTCCTTTCAGAACGGGTCCTCGTTAAGCTCTCAGAACGGGTCCTCGTTAGAACAAATAGCTTGAATGACTTCGTTTTTTCTTTTAGAATTGTCATTTTCTTGACTAGAGAATAAATTAAGAGAAAATAGAATAAAAATTAATATACTAATTTCAAAAATTTTAATAAATAATAAATAATGTTTTAAATTTTAAATTTTATATAATTTTTAGTATCAAAATTTTACCTTATTTCGCTTACACGTGGCTTCACCTACAAAATATACCTAATCTGGCGGTTCATTATTTTTTTTTTACAAAGGAAAATACCAAAATAAAATAAGACTCGCAATCCCTTCTCGCCTAACGTAGGGTGCACGGATACATCATGCCACTCATATCGTGAATGAGTACATCTTGAATAGACACTGGTGGATCTTGAAGGTATTGCAATCCGGTTCCTGTTCGATAAGCTAATGTCATTAGTCGATTTGCGCATTGATTGCCTTCCCGATAATTCGTTAGTTGCTTTAAGATTAGGCATAATGTTGTCTGGCCCAGTCAGAATTAAAATTAATTGACTAGATTTAATTTTATCATTTTTAATATTTTTAATCTATTCAACCTTCCATGTCGATTCGATTTGACTTCTAAAATTTAAACATGACTCAATCCGCTATTACCATTTCTAGAATTCATGCCTTGATTCGACCAAGTATTATTCCTCTTTTAAGAGTAAACAAGATTATCACGTGTGGCATTTTACATGATATATTATTAACGTGGTCCTTCTAATCGTATGACATTGTGATTGATGGAAGACAAATGGCTTTTTATACCATAATTTAACACAATGAGATGCTAAGTTAAATCAAGGATGTGAAAGGTCATTATCTTCTGACACTGTGGGTCTATTTTAGATTCCTTGTCTTGGATCAAGGCCGGAAAAGGTGAACATGATTAGTAAATTTATATTATTGTTTTCTTTTTTTTCTTTTTTCATATTAAGAAGAACAAATTATATTTTGTGTTTAAATTATATTTTTTTCTTTTGATAAAATTTATTAAGATGCATATAATAATTCAAAATTAACATTTATTTGTTTATAAATGTATATTTACCAATTAGTTATTTTTATGAGTCTATCACAAGCAACTTTTATATTAATTACGGGTAATGTTGAGTACTTTTAAACTCTGCATCTTAATGAAATTTGCAGGTTAAGAATATATTGTAAACTTCAATGTTTACAACAAAATATAGAATAGACCTTAAAATTTCGAAACGTTTAAATTGAAACTCAACGTTTTTAAAATATTTCAAACAGATCTTAAAAGGATGGAAAATTTAACAAATTTAACAATCCATTAATTAAACGTCACGTCAATCTTAATATGATATTATTTTTGTCTAATCCATTGTCTGAAATATATAGTTGTGGGCTTCTTCTTTTTTTATTCGATGAAATCATGGGCTAAACAGGTACATCTCTTCGAAAATTCAACTAGCACATCACCCCACAAGCGGGCTAAGCGGCTGTGAATTTTATTGTCATATAACAAGTGAGACATACTGTCAGAAATGCATAAACAACAAATCTCACTATCAAGTGATTGTGAGAGTCACGTTCTAATTAATTAAAAAAATTAATTATGTAACAACCAGACCTATTTTCTATTTTAAAAATATGAAAAAAAATTATATCAGACATAACATTTAATTAACAAACAGTTAACTTTATCAAATTTTTTCTTCCCTTTAAAATTTGTTTTAAACATTTTAATAACACTATAGTTCAATTTATATTTTTCGTGACTTTATCCTGTTACCTTATAATTTTAAAATAGGAACTTTATCGATTTGTTCGAGACTCACCCTCTTGTTTTTAAACTTCTGCGAAGAACCGAGTTGTCAATTCGTCTGTACGTTTTAATAGACTTAAAACTAAAAAAATCGGATCTCGTTACCGTACGCAACTGTTTTATGATATTAATCTCCTGGACAGGTCGTGTTTGGTTTTGCAAGAGGGCGCGAGAATTCCATCAGGTATCGGTACTTGAACACAACATGCCAAGGGAATAAGAATTAACAATAAGATACCAATTCTTGGCCTAGATTTTGTCAAACGTAGATGTGGCATCCATGTCGTATCTATCAACAAATTGCTTTTTTCTTTTTATTGCTCACAAGATAGGGTACAGGAAGGTATCTTTTAAGCTATTCATATTCAAACTAATTTTTGTTCGAGTTGAGTGAGTCTCCAACGGGAGGCAAAATCCTGACCCTAAATTTTAAACGGCTGCATGCAAATTGCTTTTTCTAATAATTGGCGTTTCGGTCCAAGATATTCAAATGAGTGAGTAAGGTTCAAAATTTTGTCCTCTTCTTTTAATTTTAAATAATGATTAAAAATTAAAATTTTTAATTTTTAACTTAATTTACGTTAAACTATTGTTATTTAAAAATTGGCTTGATATCGTTAATTAATCAATTTTTATAAATTAATTAATTTTATTAGACAATTTATTTTTCAGCTAAATTAATTTAGTTATATTTTAAATTATTTAATTTTGTTCGATATTTATTATATATTAATTTAACGACAATATAATTAAACCTTAGACTCTTTATCTTATCAATTTAACTTTTTAAAACATTGATTTTGATAACTGAAAATTATAATTATAATAGTGATTTATTTAACATTTTTAATTTATATTATATACATTTGATGGATATTAAAATATTTTAAATTTATTATAAATTATTAATTAAATAAATTATTTTTAAATACCTAATTTATGATTTAATAAAAATCCCAACGTGCAGCCTAGTTATCGACTCCTCTGTTGTAGGTGGCATACCAGTGTGTACATTGGAAGCACTCACTTTTAGTAATGGTCAATACGCGTTAATCTGATAATCTCCAACCCAATGAGTAACTTGTAAAAAAGAGGCATGATGTTGCCGCCACCTCCAAAGTTTAGTAATTGGATTCTTCCAAGCAACGGGACAAGATAGAATGTGTCATTTTCCTTTAGCTCCAAACTTTGTAATAAATAAATGAAATATAGAGGCCCACAATTCTATTGTCATGGGCATCGATGAATTGTTCAACTGAAATTGGACTGTTGATTATCGACATATTTATCGAGAGAGTAACAAATGCATTGACTGGTTGGTCAACTATGCCGAACATATAGATGTTGGAGTCATCTATTTTGATACTACATTTATTGGGTGTCACTTTTTCCTCACAGATGATATGTCAGTGACCTGTTTTTCTAGACTCGTTACGTAATTTTTTGCTTACTTTCTTTTTAAAAAAATAAAAAAAATGAAATATAGCAAAATTTGTGACTAGGACGGCACAGAGATGACACAGAATTAATGGCACGGACGATCTCTTGCTTTAACGGGTAAGTGGCAAGGCTATGCTCTTTCGCTATATTTGACAGGTCGAAGTGCATTAGTGGAGTTGTGGTTGAAAGTATGCTATCTACACTTTGTTAAAGAGGCAATGTTATCTACACTTTGTTAAAGAGGCAAGATAAGATAAGAAAAGAATGTCAAAAGGTAGAACCCAAAAAGCTTTTGAGCCTAATTTGTAGCAAACAGTTTATTATAAGTTAAACCCAAAACTATTTTCCAAAAACAAAACTTACGTAAATTTACTATCATATACATAACAAGAAGCTTTTCTAAAGGCACCTGGAATTGATGTCACAGCTAAAGCCTAAGCCAAAGTCAGACGTGACGTTTTATAAGTCTCGGGTAAAGTAAAAAAGACTCCTATTTTTTATTTTTTATGATAATTAATAAGAAATTTTGTTGCTCTTAATAAAAATCAGGACTTTCATAAAGAATAAAATAAAATAAAAATAAGGTCATTTTCGTGGGCCCTAAACAGGTGCTCTGCTTTAGCTTTCCTAGGTCCGGCCTAGCCGAGGCTTGTTTTTGCTTTGTTATTTTTGTAAAACAGTGACCTCTTATTTTAATAAAAAAGGGTCATATGATATTTAAAGAATAAAAATGAAATACAATACCTCTTTTTTAATAAAATTGAAGTATGAAGTTGAAGTTTTTTGGGCTCTCTAAGACTAATTGATTAAAGCTTTTATCGGGCCAATAAACGAATTTACACCTAAACTTAGCGTGTAAAGGACACACAAGTTAGCATTGGGCTAAGTTAAAGGAATAACACGGCATTCGTGCCCTTAACTAGTGAATTCTGCGATTTCCCACCAACAAGAACCATCTTTACCCTCAGGTCAGATGTCATTTTCTCCGTTCTTTAAAGATGCAATCACAATGTATTCATCTCTGCAAGTCCTTAACCACCAATCCGAAGTTGGGTTTTAACCAAACCCTTGAATCCGTTTTTATTGGTTCAAAACTTCCGAAACCAAGCTCTATTTAATGGTTATATATAAGTAGCAATGAACATGTTGGATTGTATATGGAGTATGTGCATATACTTTGTTACAAGGAATTTGAGATCAAACAAGGAATCTTGAATTTACATCACATTTCATCCTCATTTTGTGCAACTAATTTCGTACCTCTTACAGCAGCTATACAGGTTGAAGTCATTTTATCAGAGGAAACGAACCAAGCCACCACAGCTGGCTGGATCTTGGCAGGTGTTTAAGGTGAGTGCTATGCCGGTATCAGTACTTTACGAGGAGATGGTAGTCAAAGACGGTGGTGGTGCTCCATATGATAACCTATGTCCAGAGAGAAGAGAAACTTGCCTGAGAGTTGCATTGTACTTCAGAGAAGAAGAGAGTAGAGATGTAGGATAACACTGTTCTTTGGCTTGTCTACAAGGTGGGTACCCTTTGCAATGGAGTTCACTGATATTCAGACAAGGATACGGGAAGCTCAAGGAAGTCAGGTGCAAAACTGAGGTGAAGAGAAGGTGGTCTGATCCACTCCCAGTATAAACTTTTTTTCCTTCCTTTTGGATGAAGAACCACTCGTATATGCATTTTTTTTACAGAACCTTAGCACTTTCGGTGACCATTATGCAGAGATTGACACAAAATTTGTATCTAACAACTTCTAGCATATAGATGCATTTCAAGCCACACTTACATATACCCTATATCATGATTTCCAAAATGCAGAACCGCAGATGAAGGAGAACTTATAATAAACATCTTTTTTCTCCCAAAGTTTGGATATATAAAGAAAGAAGCAAGGGTTTTGACACACATAAAAAAACTACGGGACATTCAAGACCAATACCTTCCAATCCATAGAATCAATCTCCAATCCCAGAGATTGTAATGCCCATAAATTCATACAAAGCCTCAGAGAATCTCTAATCCCAGACCCTCATACGAGTTATAAATCCTGACAGAATGATTACAAGCTGTGTAGTTGACATGATGGTGGCTTTTAGATAGGCTTGATCTTGAAGTGAAGAGATATAAGGGAGAAGACAAAGCACTTCAAATCCTGCAATCACAAACAGTAAGGAACCAGACTCAACCCTAGTCAATAAGGAACCAACCATAAAATAATTTGGAGAAGATCCTTAGTTTTATTTCCAATGTCTCAAAAACTAGGGTAATATCTAACATTAAGTTCGCTATCCCTCCTTGTTTTCATAAGTAGACTTTCCAGGTTTGTGTTCTCAGAATGCCTCCATTAATCTCACATGGTTTATGGTATTATCAAATTCTGAGCAGCATTCTAAGTAATCATATGGTACCTTTTACAAAGTAAGCACACAATACTGTTTCAATTGCAGAAAAGTTCGTCTTTACAAGCATAAGAACTCGGGGAAGCAACAAACCTGAACAAGATAATAGAAGATGCGAAGGCCTTCAGGATCTCTACTACTCTGAACATCAACAAGTGATCCAATCTTCGAAGTAGTGAATGAAATATGCTCGTTACCCATAACAATCTCCAGCTCCTGACGCCCAACTCGGTCAGGCTCTGGCCAGTTGTTATCATCTTCCTTCATAATCTATGCAAACCAACAATTTTCACCCATAATTAATCACAAGTAATATAAGCACTTCCATATTCACTGCTTACACAACACATAAAAAGATCTTTTTCTTTCTAGGTCAAATTGCAAGGGGATTTCAAAATCTAATAGCTATCAGGATTCCAATTTTCAAATCTTTCTGAACCACAACAAAAACAAATGTTAAAAAAAATCCCTAAGAGACAGAAAATCAAGAACCTCGCTCTCGGAGATGATGCGGCGGCACTCTTTGAGGACTGCCGGAGTGAGGAAGACCTCCTTCCGAATCATGGTGTCGTTCTTGTAGTTGGAGTTGTTGGCGTAACGGAGCTTCCCATCAGGCCTGAACTCGAACTCCAGAAACTCGTGTCCAAATTTACCCTTGTGACCCACGTAGTATCTCAGGTAGAACTCTTCACTAGCTTCTTCCATCGCCATGTTCAATTGCCAAAATTTGCAGATTTGCCTCTTCGCAGAGCTATGTAAAAGGCCTTAGGCGGCAGTTTTAGCCTAATTGCGCCGACCTCAGAGTCCAAATGGGCTTTAGATTTCTTGGGTTTTACTTAATATAATTATATAATTTAGTGCGTGTCACTTAAAACGACAATAATATCACCCCATTTCATATAAAGAAACGACATGGGTAGATAAGGAGAATTCTTGTAATTCGATTGTATATTTTGATAACTATCATATAATTTTTCATAATTCCCTCAACAAAAAAAATATATAATTTTTCATAATATTTTATTAAATATTTATCTTTTTAATATTTCGTGTAGTGAAAAATAAAAGGACACACTAATTAAGATTATAACTATTAAAAATAATAAGAAATCGGTTTCTTTTATTGTTGAGGGCGAAAGGTTAGTAGGTTTCGGGTATACGGAGTAAACCTGTTGACTTGGGTTAGTTCTCTTTGCCTTTTCTACCTTTGTCTGTTTTATGCGCTAATATCGATTTTCTTTAAAAGAAAAAAAAAAGAAATCGGAGTTTGACATAAAATTAACGAGTCAAAACAGTTTGACCCTTTAATTTAATATAATATTATTATAAGTTTAAGTTTAAATTTAAATCCTTTCAAATTATTTAAACTCTAAAGGCTTCAGGATTAAGGTATCATTAGCCGAGAAGACCCTGGCTAGTCCACTTGGCCTGCTTGACCAGCGTTAGCGGCAGAGACATCGTAAATTGGTCCGCGGGCTTTGCTTAGACACTAGGCTACCCTTTCGATAGGGATATTGTAAACACTAGCTTTTTGGGGCATGACTCAGAATCCATAGTCAATCCTATTTTCGACAGGAGTCCGTTACTTTTGTATCCGTATAAAATAAGTTCATATTTAGTAACTCAATTCTTAAACTTAAGTTATATATTATAAATTTAGATTAGATTAATCACGATTCCAGTCTGAATTCATCCTGTCCCTATCGATTATGGCTGTAATTGCAGAACATTGGTCCATAGCTCTCCTTCGAATCTAATGATTATTCAACATGTATTTGGCAATGGCATAGACAATAGATCACACACAATTAAAATACAAACAAACCAACAATTTATAAGCACCGCCTCTTCGCTAGCCCATGAATCCAACCATTGTTCCTAATACAAGCATCGAACCAAGCACCAAAACGTTCATGCTGCTCCAAACTCCAGCAGCTCCATTGGAACCTGTAGGTTTTGAGACTGTGCTGGTGGAACGTGTTGGTGGTGAACCGCTGGCCGGAGTAGTCGACGAAACTGCTGGAGTAGTACTAGTAGGGGTGGTGGTGGAGGTCGGAGTAGTCGAAGAACCAGTTGGAGAAGAAGGGGTAGTGGTGTCGGCCGGAGTACTTGGGGCGGTGGTCGGAGCGGTGGTTGCTGACTCTACGTTGATGGATAGCTTCATGCCTCCACTGCAGTGGCCGAGGGCTGGACAAATGAAGTACATCGGACCAGCCTTGGACAAGGTTATTGTCGTGGCTCCGTCCTTGTACGTCTGGATTGCGTTGCTCGAACTGCAACCGTCGTAGTCGCTCTTTGATACTTCCGCCACCTGGTGGGAGCTGTCGTAGTTGAACACTGTAAGATTCAAAACCAAATCATTAATCAAAGTCTGTTCGAGATTTTCAGAGTTACCCTTACGAGTCACATCCCATGAAACTCATTCATTAATCGTTACCAAATAGAATGCAGCTTACCAAGAGTATCGCCAATGTTGAACTTTTCACCAGAAGCCCAAGTGGAATAATCACCGAACTGGGTCCAACCAGTACTTCCACCCACCGTGTGTTCCGCCGCGTAAACCACCGCTGGAGTGGCCAGCACAAGAATTAGAAGGGCAGTTGCAATAGCCATTTGGACAGGCCTTCACTGATGGTATAGGACAGGAAGTCGACAGAATTTTGAAAGTGCAAGAAAGTGTCACGAATGGGCTGTCACAGGTTGTGTCTTATATAGACAGCTCGTGTTCGTGAGAACTGAGAAATTTATAATTGAAAGAGAGAAGCAGTAGGTAGCCAAAGGCCATTATTTGTTTTATGTTAGTACCTAATGATTTGAAGTAATGTGGCTGTTAATTGGTGGTTCTTCTCCCTTTACCTAATCATCGTGGAAATTTTATATATATATATATATATATATTGAATAAAAGGGTGATGCAATATAATAGCTAAATAGCTACACAACGCCTGTTGCCAGAAACATCAGTTATGTCCTTACGCAGCAGAATTAGACAACATGAGGGGGGCTCTTGAATGTACATAAAATTAGTCTGATATATGTAGACTTGTAGATTTAGCTAACCAGCCATCACATTAATTTCCTACTCGAGAGACATGAAGCGGCTTTACTACCCACTTTCTAGTTATTAGTAACTTAATACCTTGAGCTAAAGAACAATTTGTCAAACTCCTCCCTTTTTAGCAGTGAGTTATCGAGATAAGAAACAATCTCTGTAATAGCTAGGGGTAAAATTATGTACAGTTGTAAGTCTTTAGACTTTGCATATTATCAAAATTTTCCCTGAATTGTTGTTAAGGTTACAACTCGTTAAATTAAATCTAATATAACTTGAAGCATGAATTGACTTTAATTTATAATTTATAGATCTAATTTTACTCCGAATTATTCTTTAAATTGAATCGAATTGAATTAAAATGGTCGGATTAGATTAAATTTTGGGCAACTAATTAAAAATTACGATGGACCAACAATAATTATAAAGTCAAATTAACATTGTTCTACCTCGAAAAAAACAAATTAGCCTCTCGTTATAAATTGCCTCTCATTTGTGATCTTTAACTCATATAATAGTGAAAAGTCATACTACTCGAGATCTAATACTTGGCCGTTAACTCCAAGGCGCGGGTGAGTTGGTAAAGGGCTCTCATAGTTTAAGTAAGGTCGTTGGTTTAAACCCCCCTCATGTATGCAGCCGTTTAAAACTTGGAACTAGAACTCTGCCTCTCACAAAGAACCTACCCAACTCGAGCGGGGATTAGTCTAAATATGGAATGGCTTAAAAGTGTCTTTCCATAATTAGAACCCGCCTAAGATAACTCGTGGCAACAAAAAAAAAAAATACTTAGGCCGTTACAAACACCACCTAATTATACATTCGTAAGAAGCATCGTAACCACTTTCACATGCATTGCGTCATTTAAAATTGTGTTGGTTATATTGAGCACAATGATTGTCACCTATTTGATTGACTTTGAACACATGACCAGTTAGGCCGGGTTGTTGGGTACTGAAATTTATACTAAGAAAAGTATGCATGTGTTGGTTGCTCTACTAAGATTCCAAATCAAAGCATTGCATGAAAAGAGGGCAATTATGTAAGTGGATTGAATACTATTATCCTTATCTTTTTTTATAAAATAAATTATCTTTTATGATTTTAATATATTGATAAAGAATAACATTACATTGAGTTAAGTTCAATTTGATCTTTTTTTTTCGTTCGAACCAATTTAATATAATGTTTTAAAAATCGTATTGAAAAGATAAAAAGTTTAAAAGTTTATCTAATATTAGATCACCATAAAATTGGCATACAATAAAAATTGAAAAAAATTTAAGAACTTAAAATGAAATTAAAGAAAAAGACTATCTTTACCTATTGAAGAGATTGAAGTTTGATCGAATAAAGAGAATATCAAATAAAAACTAATTACTTTATTATGATTTATAAAAAGTAGTTAGTTTGTAAAAATCGACCTTTTAATTAATAAATCGATCGATTCTTAATAAGGCTAATTACAAAAAAACCTCAAAATTTCGTCAAATTTTGAATTATAGCTCAAAGTTTAAAAAGTAATAATAAAATACCCAAGCTTTAAATTTTTTTTCAATTTTAACCCGAACTTCAAAAGTGAGTAATAAAATGCTCAAACTTTCAATTTTTTTTCAATTCTAGTCTAATGCTAGTGTTTTCGTTAAGTTTGCTGACGTGACTTGCTACTTATTTAAAAATCCTTAACTATTAATACACATCAGCCAAAATTAACACAATAAATGAAGATTAATGAATCGACGTCGTTTAATCGTGTAACTAAAATGATGTCATTGTTTTAAAATTACCTAAATCAGATTACGCAGCCCCAACGACCTAACACTTTGATTTAAGTTCTTCTCTTCGTTTTCAGTTTGCTCTCTCGATGCCCTCACCATTCGATTTTCAGATTCCGCAACCCCGACGCCCTCATATTAAGAGCACCAAGAGAACGAATTAAAAATGAAACGCTTACTAGTGTAGTACATTGTAATACGATAGTAATTTGGGGCATCAAAATAACAAACAAAAAACAAAAGACTAAGGACATCAGGAGAACAACAGATAACTTCGAGCTAGAATTGAATAAAATTGAAAATTTGAGTATTTTATTGCCACTTTTTAAAATTCGAGCTATAATTAAAAACTTTATGAAAATTTAGATTTTTTTAGTAATTAGCATTTTTTAATAGCAAAAGTTATTAAGATAAATCAAAATGATAAATTAAATGATTTAAGTTTGCAACGGTTGGATCAACTGAACCAGTTTAATTTTTTAATCATTGATTTAAGATTTGATTAGATTCAAAGACCCCTCTCCAAGCTATGTTTAACTTGAATTCTCGTGGACTCAAATTTTTATTTTTATTTAACCTATAAATAATAGGTATAACACATAAGAGTGATGATGAATTGCAACAAAGTCCAATATAAAGATTTGCCCGTTTTGGGGTTATGAATCCTTTTTATAAATAAGACCTTGCTGTTTTATGTCTTTGAGACAATTGTCTAATCAAGTTTTAAATACTAACATGTAACAGCATACAGAAGCATCTCTAAACCTTGTATATAGAAGTAGTGAAATTCTATTACTATTTCGAGATCCTTTGTTACTGATGCTTCTAATCGAACTGACTAAAGGGGCTCTCACTCCAATACAGATCACTAGTACCAATTGCATCTCGTCTTATTGCGTCCCAAGCCTCTTGAAGATTGATGTTAATGTCATTACCTTCGACCTTCTGGTTCTCCAAGATCTGACCAGATACCAGATTGGTACCATGAGAATTATTTTCTAGCTTCTCCTTAAAATCCATGAGCTTCTTTTCCAAGCAGCCTATTGATTCTTTCAAAGCATCTTCTGATAACCCCTCAATCCACTTGGTCAGTTCCTGAAACTTGTTCGCCACAACTTTTCTCTTCTTCTTCTCCAATCTCCTCTTCTTCTCTACCAAAGTGTCCATCAACGTGAGCTTACGCTTGTTCTTGGGTTCAACTCCTTTGAACATGCTTATGGAACTCCTCAATTGATCTCCGTTCTCAGGCCATGTGTAGAGAGTTCCGTCATGGGAGTAAATCACTGTCGAAACAGAGACTCCACACAACTTCTGGAGCTCGTTAGCTTTCTTGAACAGTGTAGGCTGTCTCTTCAAAAAGCTGCTAATTTTGGTGGCTTTGTC
>JANKOE010000009.1:50409975-50422348 GCA_026284465.1 Erythroxylum citrifolium | reverse complement strand
AACTTCTGGAGCTCGTTAGCTTTCTTGAACAGTGTAGGCTGTCTCTTCAAAAAGCTGCTAATTTTGGTGGCTTTGTCATCCCTCCGTATCTTACTGATGAAGTTATCCTTTCTCGGTACTTTACCACCAACACACCTCTTCCCTTGGTCGATTTCCTGCAGCAGCCATTAATGGACATGAACACCACCATAACTAAACTGCAAAATCATACATGCATGAAACCAAATTAACTTACGTAACCAGAAGAAGCAAGTTGGTGGGCGTTGAGATACTCAGAGTTTGAGTGAACTGTTGGAGCCATACTTGTGTTGGGAATGTTGGTTTCTTAGTGATTGAGTAGCCACTTAGGCATGCACATATATAAAGCCAAAATAGTTTTCCTAGAGGACTCAGGACTTCCTTTCCAAAAATAGAAAGAGAATATTTTTATTCCCAAAACAAAAGATTTTCACTTTTGAGGAAGGAAGATTTCCACTTTAGGACTGCAATAATCATTAAATTGATGATCTCTTATTTATTTTTTGTTTTCTTTATATTAATACAATGCAAAATAATTATTTTTAAGTAAATTATTAAGTACTTTCATTAAATTATATATAACTTATTATCTATTTAGCAAATTAATAATTCAAAATTAAGTAATAAATTCTATTATCTAAATCTTACCACTAATAATAATTTTAATTATTAATAATAGCTAATTTTAATAGATAGAAGTTTTGATATAACAGCTGGAAGTTTCAAGAATTGATTTTCGATCCGACTTGGTCCCAATGTAAGTTCCCTAAACGCAGACTATTTGGACTCTTTCAATTGTCGTTTTGTTCTCCTTTCACATTCCGCTTTTGCAACGTCGTTGTGTTGGTTATTTTCTTCGATCTCTCTTGGCTAGTTTTTTGCCGCGATACTTTGGGAGTCACCGGGCCCGGAGAGATATTACACTCCGGCACCGTAGCCGACGCCGACACCTTCTAATATTATCTTGCCACCATGACTACCGAGTAGTAAGTTCCAACTCATATTTTTAGTATGATTTATATAGAAGCTTGTAAATATGCTTTCGATGCACTTACCATAGTTAGGGCTTCGAACGCCGCGATACGAGACCGCTTTATTGATGGTTTAGGACCTGAGATGCCTTTTTGTGGCGATGAATCGTAGCTAGTAATTGATTGGATGCCTGATTTGGTTCGTAAACCCTAAAACTTTGAGTTTTGGTTTAGATCTATTTGATTGAGTTGAAATTCATTCTACTTTGTTGACGTTTATTGCCTAGAGTGGGTAACCTAATTTTTTGCGTCACGGTCAACTTTTGACACCTATTTCGTTATGATAGATGGTTTCTATGACCATTCGCTGATTTTCGATTATTATGTTTGAATTTTGGGTGAAGAATTTGATATAGATGAAGTCAGAAGGTTATCTTTTGGATAATAAAGTAATTCATTCTGCAGTACAGGCCTTCGAGAATTTTTCTCTTCTTAATACATTCAGAAACAATAAATTGCTGATAAGATTTGTTGAATGTGAGATTTCTCAGCCCGAAAATTTGTTTACTATGCTACTTCTTTACACGTGCTAATTTTTACTCTGTGGACTCTTCTCTAGGAGAAGCTTATTGTACAATCTAGCTTCTGCATAGTTGAGATAGCAATTCTGGTTACAATTCATCAACTGCAACATAATTTTCATCTTATAAAATGGTTTAGAATGATGACTGAAGAAGAAAGTTAACAATCTGTAAAATATAATTAGCTGGTTGACATGTTCTTATTGATAGGCTATGATGATGTGTATATGCTTTTTGGATGCATATTGGATATATATGATCCAAACAAATACCGTCCGCTTGACTCTTCCTTGCTCAATTTTGCAGTGATTATCTGTTCAAGCTTCTTCTCATTGGAGATTCTGGTGTTGGCAAATCATGTCTTCTTCTAAGATTTGCTGTACGATCCAAACAAATACTGATATTGAATTTCATTGACATGGCTAATTAATTTCCTGTCTCTTGCTTTGCTTTCTACTAGGAAGTGACCTTATCTAAGTGATTATTCTCAGACATTATCCATTAACTAACATGTAAAGGCATTTTTAAAATGGGTAATATCTTTGAATAGTTACTAAGACTTGTATACATATGCTTGCATATTAGTGATTGATGTTGATTGTATGTCAAGTTCTCTCTAAAGAGCTAATTGTTTTAGACTTGATAACCTCATTAATGCCTTTAATGCAGGATGACTCGTACATTGAGAGTTACATAAGCACCATAGGCGTTGATTTTGTAAGTAACTGCTATTGCCACCAACATTGGTTTATCTTTCTATAAAATGTTTTCTATTTGGCCCTTGAAGTTATTTTCATTTCTTTTTTTTGGGTAGAAAATACGTACAGTGGAGCAAGATGGGAAGACTATCAAACTTCAAATTGTATGATTTTTTTCCCCTTTCCTTAACTTATATATGCATTTTGGACGCTGCATTAAATTTACGTCATCCATCATGAATAAGTGTTCGACATCCATTTTGTTTCCTTGCAGTGGGACACTGCTGGACAAGAACGATTTAGAACAATCACCAGTAGCTACTATCGTGGCGCACATGGCATCATCGTAATGTTTCTCACTTCTGTAGCTTCCTTTTCTAGTTTAACATTATTGATTGTCATCATAAAACACATCTTCTTTGGTGGATCCTGTTGTAGATTGTTTATGATGTGACTGACCAGGAAAGTTTCAATAATGTGAAACAATGGCTGAGTGAAATTGATCGTTATGCTAGTGAAAATGTCAACAAACTTTTGGTTGGCAACAAGTGTGATCTCGCTGCAAATAAAGTTGTATCATATGAAACAGGAAAGGTATAGCCAAGTTTTCTCATATTGTTTAACTATTCGTGGCAAGTGCCTCATTGGTTCAATTTGTTTCCTGCCTCCTAATTGTTATTTCTTGGATTCCTGAGTAGGCATTAGCCGATGAGATAGGCATTCCTTTCATGGAAACTAGTGCAAAAGATGCTACTAATGTAGAACAAGCTTTCATGGCTATGGCGTCTTCAATCAAGGATAGGTATGATCCCATTTCTATATGGCTATGAAAAAATATACAAAATATATAATTCAATACTTATTAGACCCCACAGTTAATAAGTTGACATGCCTTAGTGGACCATGGAGATTGACTCAGTAGTATCTTTGCTATTCCCTTTGACTTCATGAAATAAAGGCAACCTTTCCTGGTCTATGATCGGCATCAAATGAAGGACAAGACCCCAATTTCTTTCTGATATAAATATTCCAACGGTACTTTAGTTTGGCTAGAATAAATCTATTAAGTCATAAGAGGTTCTAGTTTGAATAGGTTTTAGCTGGAATGTGGCGAATTTATCAAGAGATTGCAGTCTCAATTCTAAAGTAAACAGAGGATTTTGCGCAGGTGGGTGCAATATAACCTTCGGGAAAATTGGTTGAACATCAATTGAGAATGTAGACATAATTTGTTTTTATTGGTACGAAGAGTTTTTACCATGATGATTGAGACTGATCAATTTGAACCTTAAACTAAGGGAATGTACTGATGACTTCATACATGATTGTGGCATGTGTAATTCAACCATATTGGTTGGAATGGCATAAAATAAAGCTCATTAACGTACCAAATGTTGATCCTTGAAGTTGGTTTGCAATTTTTTTGTTACGCTGTTAATCACAAGACTATTCATAGTGTTAATCTATTGCCTTTTCTACTATTCATACAGAATGGCGAGTCAACCAGCCATGAACAATGCGAGAACTCCAACGGTGCAAATCAGAGGACAGCCTGTTGGTCAGAAGAGTGGATGCTGCTCTTAGTGCAAAGTGAAAGAAAACCTACTAATTGTCATATGGCCTGTGAGATATTTACTTTCCATAATTTCCTTGAAGTTGAACCCGTATTTCTGCTATACCTTCCTCATAATATGGTACTGAAACTGTTGCCAGAAGATTACGATCTTTAACTTGAATATGGGTCTTGTACAAATTAGAAAAATATAATATATATGTTTAGTAGTATTGTTGCATCTGTTACCCATTCATTTTAATGAAGTTGAACAGCCTTCTTATTTTCATGTTTGATGTTGTATGGTACATTTAAGAAGAGCTTTAAACTAGATTTGGTTAAGCTTCTCAAGTAATTTTAACCAGCTCAAGCTAAATTGACTAAAACACATTTAAGACATAAAAGTTTCGATCGATATTAGACTCGATCTACCATAAAATTGATTAAACATTGAATAAAATTAAATAATTAAAAATATAATTGAATTTTTTTTATTACATATCGTATAATTGAAAGCTAGGTTGTTAATTGAAAAAAAAATCGATTTATTTTAATTTATAAGAATTTATAAATTATAAAAATTAATTAATTAATAAATAATTAAATGACCAATTTTTATAACATTGTTAAAGTAAATTAAATTGAAAACTTGAAAATTAAACAAAAATTCAAAATTTGTACGGTTGTATTTTCAACCGAAGTTAAGAACTCTCTTTTTATAATAACGTTTTTGTATATGATATGTATATTAAATACTTATATATTAAATTTCATTTATTCTTGAAAGCAGTTTTTGTTAGTTGTTAGATGTTACCAGAAGTTATTTAAAAAAAATTAAAAAATTTTAAACTAGAAATTTGAAGAAGATGACTTTTAAGTTGTTTCGAGAAGACGGAAGATGTGGGCTTCCACAAAGTTTTAAGCCCGACCCGACCACTTAATTAAGATACTCTCTTTCGCGCTCAAAGTGCATGCGTTCAAATTTGAAGTGATTAGGTTCTGGAAGAAGCCAGTTATTAGCTACAGGAACCTTCTCTCTCTCTCTAGGAAATATCCTTTTGGGCTCATATCTCTCCGAGAACTATCCCGTCCATCACATGTCTCCGATCTTTGTAGTTATATTCATTTTCAGTTATTTTCATCTCTGTTCGTCTCTGAGTGAGAGTTCTTACCGGCGGTAATTTGGGATATGCCAGTGTAAGCTAGCCGGAGAGATATCGCTCTCCGGTGCCAATGCCTCCTACCGCGATAGTGCTTCCATGCCTTCCTCATAGGAAGTTTCAGCTTCTTCTAGCTCCTTCCGTACATTTTTTCGCATCTATATGTATACCGTCTTGGATTCACATACGGTAGTTAGGGCTTGGATAGATGCATTACGAGGCCGCTAGGTATTCCTGAGGTCATATTATATGTTTTATAACGATGACTCTGATACTTAATGATTTGGATTCTAAGCCATAGGATTTGCAGTTTTCTTTTGGATCAATTTGATTAAGATTTATTATACTCTGTAATTTCTGTTCCTGCCTATCGTGGACAAACTAATTTTTTTACGTATATATTTGGTTTTCTCTCGTGGCTGTCAAATATTGTCAAATTGAGAATTTAATTTAGTCCGAGTTTTAGGATTTGAGTGGGGACAATACAGTTTGAGTTTGGCGGATTACTATTTCTCCAACTTTAATTCTTCACAGATGCAATAGAAACCACCATGAACGTTCTCGATTCTGGACCAGCAAGTAAATGAGTCTTGAAAATGCTTCTTTGCCATACTACTATCACATGTGCTTGTCTGTATCACGTCCGGGGAATGACTGAGATTTCATTTCTGTTTGACTTGTTTTCTTGTGCTTGGATTTGGTAACCTTGAAATTTTTTTACTGTAATAGAAAATCTTAGATTGGTGACCTAAGAAGAAACTCGACAATTGGACCAAAAAAATTGTTTTACCCACGGGCTTATGTTTTCAAATTTCATTCAATTGGTGTGTCTTTGGTTTAGTTGTACTTCAAGTTTCCGCAACTTTATATACATTTAGATTGACTTTGTCTTTTATTTCTATGAGATTGCTTTATGATCATAGCATGCCGTGATGTTGATTGATTCCTTGTCTTGAGGTACGTGATCAACATACCATTTTAATGTCTGTCATATGCATAAACTTATAAAGTAACCTAAGTCATATTTTGCTCATTGAGCTGGTCATTGTTTTGTTTTTTCCAAGTAACTTTGCATATTAGAAGTGCCATCTGGTTGCAGGTCCTTACGCATCTTTCTTAATAGTTAGCTGCATTGAAATGAACAAAGATGATCTGAACTAGCAATCCTATCGACTATTGGAGTTGTAATCACAATTATAAATGTTGTACTATATATGGAACTGTCCCCTGGATCCATTAATCCTGTTCAGGTTTAAAACTTGATCATCATGTGGGTTTTTGATCAAACTTTCTGAAAACTTTTATTGGCACAGATCAAATAGTTATTGATGCTTGTGCTTTGGATATGTTGGTCATGATTTTTGGTGGATAGAAAGTTATGAGTTTGGTCTCTAGACACACCACTGAAAAGATGATCCAGCAAATTTATTGCTGGGGTTCTGGGACTATTTATAGTACTGGAATTGCTCTAGGGAAATTGGATGACAAAGTAGTTATAAAAATCTAACATGAATATACGCTCATTTCTTAATTTCTGTGTATTGAATTAAGCTGATTGTATTACATTGACTTCTGCTAGTTGTTTTGCACTTCTATTGACAAACAAACGTCTTTAACGCCGGATAACTCCAGGGTTTGATTTTCCAATTAACTATTTGTGATTGCCAGTGAACTTTGTTTTTGTTTTCCGACAGTGGTTCCCAATCATGTTGTATTTCTTACATACTGTTGAGCAAGAAGGAAGTGAATCAAACTTATATTTTTTTTGGTTTCTTTAACATCTTTTCCTGAGCAAACAATGCTGGCGTAGTCAGATACAGATTGACGAATATTCCGACTGTGGTACTAGACCCTTTGGCCCAGTTAAATTAATCAGGTCCCTGTAAAGCCCATTAGGCAAAACTTAGTCACATGTTCAAGCCCACTAAGCATTATTTAGGCCTAATTAATGGGCTTCTGATTTGGTCCTTTAAAACCCACATTTAAAAACTCAAGGCCAAATTAAAGCCCGTTAAACATTAACTCAGCCCAATATTAAGCCAGTATAGTATATATGCCCAGTTAAGTCGCAATGAATCCCAATAAGCAAAATTTAGGCCCAATTAAGCCCATTAATCATTAACTTAGGTCATTGAGCGTTATCTATTCTCGTGGCCCTTAATATTAGGGCCCAAAATATGGCCCATTAAGCAAAATATATCTACAACTTAAAGCCCATTAAACATTAACTTAGGCCCAAAATGAAGCTATTGATCGTTAATCCATTTAGCCGAATTTGTGGCAAATTATTGCGATTAGGCCCGTTAAATTGGGACTAATTTAAGCCTAGTAAACATTACTTATGGGTAAATGGCCCGTTGTTGGAACCCAGTAAGCGTTAATCATGTGTAAAGCATATTAAGGAAAACCTAGGCCCATGTTACGGCACATCAAATACCATTAATTGGGCCCAAATCAAAACCTTAACTTATTGCGTTAAGTTGGGCCCAACTTGGGGTCCATTATACATTTATTAGGTCCTCATTATAGTCGAGCAAAACTTACGCCCATTCAATATTACAGGCCCATGTTAAATTCCATTAAATTTTATACACTAACTCAACTGAAAACCAGTTAAATCATTTTTGTCCTAAGCTAACACATTTAATTAATGTCGGCCCAAGCTAACACATTAAATTGTTTTCAGCCCAATAATAAAGCCCATATATTATTAGTTCATATGCCCAAGAGCCCATTAAGCTCCTACGTCAAAGCTGAAGAACCGAAACTTTGCTCCACCGGATTTCTAATCAAAATAAGACTAATCAACCCATCAACATCAGCATTTCACGCATTCGATAATGAAACCGGGCAAAGATACGTGAAGCGAAGTGCTTAAATAGTTTAGTAAGCGCAAATTATCAGATCATTATATATCACTATAGCATGGCGTGGCAATCATGGGGAGAGGGGGACCACATTGGAACATACGGAACACCTAAATATACATAATTGGAGAGACATAAAATTTAAGAACCGACAGAATTATTGAAGTCATTTGACTCTTACCAAAAATATAAGGGCAGTAGTAGTAAAGATAGTAAGAGGGGTTCCGTGAATCTCACTTCACTTGCCACCCAAGGTTGGGAACTGACCAGGATCTTCAATTGAAGGGGCTACTGCTGTCACATTGCTCGTTAGATCTCCTCCTCGCCCTTCTCCTCTTGCACTACTACGCAGTTGAGGAGGACTACGCCCTCCTCGGCCTCCTCGGCTCCTGCCACGACCACCGGGGCTAAAGTATCTTTCTCCTTCCACTGGCCTTAAGAAGTCATTAATGCTTACCGACTGTAACACATGAGGAGGAAATCAGAATAAAGGCTTAAGACAACAACTGAGCTAGCTATTCATATATGGCGAAGTTCAGGAAAGTTTCTTATGATCGATTATAAAGAGTTATAATTGTACACCTTCTTAGCCTTCTCATCCTTCTCAGATGCTTCTTTGCGCTTATCCTTGTCAGAACCCTTTGATCATCAAAGAACAATTAGTAAAAGGAAAGACAAAAATCATTTTCTCTTAACATATTTAACGGTCAAAATCAAAAGATAATATTGATCTTTACAAGTTTAATGAAAACGTCATCATTGCCCTTCTTGCTTGAAAGCTGCTGCATGGACTCAAATTCTTTAGCATCGACCTTTCTTTCTTCAGTCTTAAGTGGCTGCAAGGCCTTCCTCTTCTCTTCGAGTAGCTTTTCATACTCTTCAAGAGTCATCTCCTAAAGAAAAAACCAGATATTATTAGGCTACAGGTATTTCAAATAACTATGAGAGGAACAGATTGTATTTACTTATAAAACATCTATCTTTGTAAGTAAAGAATAAAAGAGTGCGTGTATCTTCAACATGAGAAGACATTCACCTTGTCTTCAGGCTCCTTCTCTTTAGTTTCATTGCCAAGGTTCTCCTTACTTCCATCAGCTGCTTCCTCCTCCCCCTCAGCCTTCTCACCTTCCAAAACCTTCTCAGGCTCATTGGCAACTTCCTCAGTCACCCTAATCCGCAATAGTTCCAATGCCATAATCAGAGATGAATTTTTTCAGCAAGCAAAGAACACCAAAACCCAATTGTAAAAAAAAATAATGAGGATAATTAAAAAAAAAAGGAAGCTTGTGCTTACTGAGCTAGTTCATCAGTTTGGGTTCCCCAATTGCCCCGACCAGCTCCCTCACGCTTGAAATCATTTCTACAATCAGAAGTATTTAAGATTTAATGTATAATCAAAAGGGAAAATTTTCCACAGATACTTATGATTATATGAAGCTTCTCTGCAATTAATGCAAAATATATTGACTGTGAGAAAACATCAGACCCGTGTACTGTCCCACTTCGGCGGTCAAAGGCACGGCGAGGGCGCTCCCCATCACCAACTTCTCCATTATTAAAGTCTCCACGGCGAACACCCCGAGGCCCACTATAGTTACGCCTCTCAAAGGGCCTCCTATCTCCATCTTCAGCAGCACCTTGACCTGCAGATGCACGAGCACTGCTGAGAGCATGCTCACTGTTAAAATCACGACCGTAGCCACCACGACCACGGCCATAACCACGTCCACTGCCACGGCCCGTATCATTCTTTGCGTCCCTTACTACATCAGTGATAGGACATGAAAATTAGCCAGCACCATAGAGATGCTCAAGACTAGAAGAGAAAAGTAAAATGAAATAAGACAATGAGCAAAGCAACCAGGTAATGTAAGAATTAACTTCATACGAGACTCTTATCACAAAGTTTCGCTTCTTTTCCATACATTTCTATTCCACTTGACAAACTTGTCTCCAGCAACATCAAGAGGAGTTAAGAACTCTTTTTGTTAATGCGAGTTTGAAAACATCACCAGCAATTAAACAAAACATCGTTAAGACCACTTGATGCGGCAAAACATCGATAGAATATATTCTTGGGAAAAATTCAGAGCAGGCTTCTTTCAAGTATGTAGCTGTAAGCCACTCCAAAAATGATTTCTCAAAGCACCGAAAGTATTCTCTCTAATCAATAATTTAATAAAACCCTAACTCAAAGCTGTTCTTGAGTGGTCTAGAGCTCAGAACTAGGTTTTCTAAGAGGAAACTATATCATTCTTTTTGGATTTTAGGTCATGGATACGATAAAATCAAGCAAAAAACCGACTAATTGAAAAATGATTCCAACCACCGGCACGCGATTCCTTTCGGTGGAGTGTGGGCGTACATGAAACCAAGCGGACAAACAGATAGATATAAACCTACTCCTTTAAATAACGCCAAAAAAATGGAATAGAAACGCATCAACATCCAATCAACACACAATGCAAAGAACAGAAAAAGAACGAAAAATGAAATCAGGTAACTAACCGGCCTGAGCAGGAGGGAGCGGCTTAGACGGAAGCTTAGCCTCGGGCTTGGAAGCCGGAGGTTGAGACTGAGCCGCCGACTTCGACTGAGGCTGTGAAGAAGCTTTCTTAGGCACGGCGACAGCGTTGGCGACCTTCTGCTGATGAGCCGCGATCAACAGCGACGGGTCCTCAGCGTCTTCATCGCCTAACAAGTCGAAAGGGTTCGCGGTCGCCATCTCTCCTAATCAAACCTCCAAAGCCCCTCCCGAGCGAAAACTTTATCCTAACAACTCCTCCATCGTCTACAGTTCAGATCTGAAAATAGGTAGAGAATTCGATAAGGTTCCAGGGAGTAGAGAGAGAGAGACCCTAGCCGCCAGATACTAATTAGAGAGATAGAGAGAGAGTGAACTGAAACCTAATCAGGAAATGCTTTTCAATTTATTGTCGTCTTTACTGTTCATTCTAGTGTTGGCGACACACACACTCGTAATAAAATAACTAATAGTACTGATAATTCTAAGCGTGCTCCTCGGGGTTATCCTGGCTATTTGGGGCTGGCTTTTGCTAGATCTACGCATATGCCATTGTATTTAAAACATAATTTTGAATTTCGAAATTTTATTTTTCCGCCTTACTTTTCTTATACCCTTCTAAACGGCGTCGCAAAAGTATCGATTTAGTCCGTTTCCAAAGACATATACTGTCTACATATTTTTAAAATATTTTTAAAAAATCTTTCTAATTTTTTTATTTTTAAATAATCTCTATTTAAATTTTTATTAAAAATAACAAACAAAATATACGTAATAGTAACGTCAAATATAAACTAATCAAATATTATTTTTATTATGATTTAGCTTAATTCTTAAATTTGAACAAAATTAATTAAATTCAAATTATAATTTATTATAATTATTTTAAATTATTAATTTAAATTAAACTTAATTAATTCGTGTTAAATTTAAAAGATAAATTAGGTTATTATTATTTTTAACTTAAATAAGAGATAACATATTTAAAAATTTAGTAACTAATTTTTTAAATTTTGTGTAAATCAAAAATTAATTTTGATAATATAGCATTTCCTTTAAATACCATGTGAATATTTATTTATTAATACATTAGTAAAAATTAACGTTTTAATTTAAAATTTCAAAAGATAATTATTTAATTAAAAAAGTTTTACAGTTTGTATAGTAAATTAAAAAACAATTTTAAAAAGTGGAAAACTTTAAAACTAAAGATTCTCTAAAACAAACTTAAATTCGAGTTTATTATTACTTAATTAGGGAAATTTAGAGATGACAATAAGTTAACTCAACTCAACTCATATTACGTTTTTGAAATTGATAATACAAAAAGCCTTGATCAGTCAAAGGTCCGATGAACTCAAGACTGGTCCATTAACTTCCAACAAGCTGGGCTAGGTCGGACCGGACCCATCTCTAGAGAAGTCTTAAATATTTGGTTTTTGCTTTTGTCAGTCAGAAAACTGGTAGTCATATTCATTTCCCAAGTTCTATTTAATCGAGGGTTAGTAATAGAATGAGATGGAGCGTAATACATTTCCATTGTTTGATTAGGGGTTTCATAATGAAATGAAATAAAATAAATAGAAGCAGAGGATTTCATATTACGTTTCATTTTATCATAAACAGTTAAAATAATAAACCTCCGATTCGGAGGGTTTAAGATGAAACGTAAATTAATAAATACAAACTACCTAATATATCCTTAATAATTCTTCTCGATACTAAATATGATTAATTCATAATATTAATATATTAAATAGAATATAACAATATTTAATATAATAAATTTTATTAAATAATTAATAATAATATTTTATATTATTAATAATAATTATATATATTTAATAATAAAATATAAGATTTTATATTTAAATTTTAAATTTTATTTTATTTATATAGAAATATATAAAAACAATTAAATAATAATTTTTATATATTTTCTATTTTTCATTAATAAAAAATATATTAAAAAATTATTCTTGTTTGTATATATTAATATTTA
>JANKOE010000009.1:50379453-50406304 GCA_026284465.1 Erythroxylum citrifolium | reverse complement strand
TAAGCATAGAATTGTAAAGGACGATAAGTTTCTTTGTTACCTCTCTTATCGTTTATCGTTTGTCCTTTGCCAATTTTTTTTAAAAATTGAATTATAAAATATAACACTTTAGTTTTTAGGATGGTTAAAAACTGAAGAGTTTTCTTTTTTTAAAGTAAAAACTGAGGAGTTGGCACCCGGACTACAATAGTTCTTCCATCCTGAAGGTTAGGCGGACAATATTGGAGAGTGAGCTTAGGTTGATCTCCAACTACCTGTTTCCAGCTTCTATTCAAGGATGAGCTAACCGCTTTTGAGTGCCAGAGAATCTGTATTAGCGGGAGGTTTTGGGTTGGATGGGGAAGGATTCTAGGAGGGTACAGGAGGAAATCATCTGAAGCAGCAGAACGCATAGCTAGAAGAGTAAGAAAAGAGGATTGATAGCTTTGGCCGCAAGAAAAATAGGTTTAACATATGCTTAAACGGGAAAGGCAGGAAAATAGAAGGCTAAAAAGTACCAGAATGCCCTTCAGTGGTTGGAAATGTACGTATGGAAGCTAAAGAAGGACAAAAAACGAGTGTAAGGATGGAGAGATGGAGGAGATTGTTGAAGATCTGTCATCAGAACGAGGAAGATGAAAGAAAACAAAGATTCTAGATGTGCTGATGATGGACATATTGAAAATAAAGGTGAAGGTAAAATAAAGGTGAAGGTAAAAGAAAAGGGTTGTAGAGAGAAGGAGCACTCTAGTAGTGTTTTTGTGTTCCTTGCCACTTTGCCTTAAATTGCAAAAATACATCCACGTGGCCATTAATATTATTACCTAATAACAATTTTTTACAAGAATAAATCAAAGATAAACAAAAATACATAAAGATAAACATTAGAGGTTTTTTATATGTAATAACAATAAAGTTTATTAAATATTTTTATTTTGATATTTTATATAAGAGATAGATATCAACTTTTATATAAAAATTATAGAAAAATGAAAAGTAAATATCATCATTCAACACTTAATTAAATATTTTTGAATATGTAATTATCTTAAATTCAAATTTAAATTATTATCAATTTGAACTTATGTGTTACAAATAATATGATAAAGAAATTTTGCAAACAAACTTCTACTACAAAGACGATAAATAACATTAATAATAGGACCATAAATAATGAATATCTTGTAATAAACTTTTAATTTAATTTTATGAAAAAAAGATGATAAAAATATTAATTTTAAAACCCTAATGAAAACATTAAAAATTCAAGAGGGAAAATTATAGTCTTAAATAGGTTCATATGTTCAAACCATAAATTTTAATCATATTGATTCACAATAAAATTTTATTTTTTTTCAAACAAATAGTTCAACTCCAATTAAGTAAACCATAGTTGTGAATAGGAATGAGATTAAGCCACTATCTTGTGTTAGAGGTATCAGATAGAGTGATCCTCTCTCTTCTTATTTATTTACTTTAGTTATGGAAGGGCTATCTCGACTTATCCATAAGGTTGTAGATTCCAATGTTTTGGGGGAAAATACACACTCATTGTAGTTACTTAAGGTACTTCTTATGAAGTTTTCCAATTATTTTGGTGTGGTAGTAAATGTCAATAAAAGTAGATTGTAATGCTCTAAAGATGTGATAAATCCTAAGGAATTATCCAGGATTATTGAACTTCAATTGCATGATCTTTCATTTAAATACTTGGGAGTTTCTATTCGTATGCAAAGCCAAAGTGTTCACAGTGTATTTCCCTCACAGAAAGGATCAAATCTCGAATTAATGTCTAGCAGAATAGATCCTTGTCAATTGCTGCGAGGGTTATGTTGATAATTTATGTGTTAGAAAACCTTTATGTCTATTGGATATCTCACATCATTCTCCCTAAAAAGTCATTAAAGAGATTGATGGCATCTTGAAAGCTTTCTTATGGTCTTGGAATCCAGATAATTCTAAGAAAGCGAAAGTCAAATGGAGCGATACAACTATTCCTAAAAAGCAAAGGGGCCTGAGGATTATCTCTATTTCTCTTATGCAAAAAGTACTTCTATGTAAAAGGATTTGAATGCTATTTGATGACAGACATGCTATCTGGATCAAATGGTTGTATGAAACATATCTCAGTAATGAAAGTTTTGGCAACTGTACCTATCTTTAGGGAGTATTCTTGATTTTTCTTGCAAATGTTGAATTTAAGACAAGTTGTATTTCCTTTAATCAAGGATGTTTTAGGCAGAGGAGACTCTATTTAGGTATGGTTTAATAATTGGACAACACATAGTCCTTTAATTTAGAGGCTTGAATTATCCTGACTTATGAACAAGATACCTCTTCACTCCAAAGCCTCTACCTTGATGAACCAAGGGTGTTGGGAGGGCAATTTTGATGATCTATCCCCAAGAAAGAAGACTAGATGAAATTTGTAATGTTTTTTCTACTATTTCTTATTTGTTTCTATAATTTGTCATGTCTTTAGTTATAACTTCCGTTTGTAATTTATTTAAGTTGAACTCCTTGCAATGTTGAGGTAGTTCTATTATGGTTAATGCAATAATGATTCAAATTTTTAAAAAAAGTAGACCATAGTTGGTTATTAAATAATAATGAATTTAATTATTTACACATAGTAGTTATTAGAATAATACATGTACTCCTTCAAAATTAAAAGAATACATTTCAATTTTAATGTTAAATTGTTTACCAAATTTTTGTATAATAAAATTTTTATGTTTTAATACAAATCTTTTATCCAGTACAATTTTTGATAAGAATTATACTTCATTCTAAATAAAAGGTAATAGAATCTCTTTCTTCAAAAAAAGAAAAAGCTAATAGAATCTTACTGTTAATATCAGTCATTTTACAAGCGGTCAAAAATTATAGCTTCTTTAACAATTGATTCTAAGTTATATTCTTGGACATAACTAGGAACGCATCATGTCCTATTAAATAATCCGTTGATGAGGCGATTTTGGAACCAACTTATATCTAGGATTAGATTCCTTATTTTCCTAGATTTTATGAAGGTGAATTTAAGTAATATATAATTGAAAAATGTTTTTGGTTAACTATTAATAGTTATTTATGGTGAATTTTATCATAAAAATAAAATTAATAATTTAATAAAATAAAATTTTCTTTAATTAATAAAGTTAACATTAATAATTATTAATAATGGGTCATAATTATTTTACTGGAACTATAAGCAAGCTATATATTTAGCGCAACATAAAGAATTTGTAAATGGAATTTGTCTTGCTTCCTATCTCTTGCAAGGCACATGCATTGTTCTGGAAGTGATAAGTCGAATAAGAAAAAGGAACAAAAAGCAAGAAATTACGGTTATATCTCACTTTCAATTCGCTGTCAGCTAAAGAGAATATTGCAAATCTAACATTTTTGGAATAAAGATAAGGTGATATGTTTTATTCTAAGATACATGAAAGTTGAAGTTAAGCATTGTCCAAAGAATGTAATTCTTTGCTAATGTGATACGTGACATTTGATAAACACACAGTCATCAATCAAATTGAATTTTTGACCTAATTGAAATTTTTATTGATATAAATTTATAAAAATATTTATCTCTTTTTTTAATATAAAATATTATATTATGAGATTTTTACAATTTATCGTTGAATAAAAAAAATAGTAAACAAGTTAAAAGTGCTCGTAAATAACTTTCTATGAGATTCCTTTTCCTGGAAGACAGTAATTAGCAAGTGTAATCCTGTTCGCGTTACCATGCTAGCTGGCTTGTAGAATCTTAGGACACATCAGTATAAATATGAGAAGCCAATTGTACGGGTTTGTGGAGTGACACAAGAACAATTACATTCACTCATAAGTTGAAACTGCTAAAATGCAACGAAATTGTGCAAGACAGGTGAATAGTGGAAGAGGGCAGATGAGCATGGAGGAATTCAGGAAGTGGTTACTAGCATTTGACGACGACCATGACGATAAAATAAGCCTGACGGAGCTGACCGAAGCATTCCGGATGACCGGAACGTGGTTTTCGGGGTGCAAAGCCCGGCAGGCCATGAAATTTGCAGACTCCAATGGTAGTGGCTTTATAGAAGATCCCGAAATCGAAAAGCTTGCGGAATTTTTTCAGAAAAGATTGGGTTTCAAAATTATTAAACCCTAGTATGCGTCTTGTCATTGTCTGGTAGTTCTAATCAGATGGGCTTGAGCCTATAGTCAGCATTCACGTAAGAAAGTTGATACCTATCTTTCTGTTTCCACGATGTAATAAAACCTACTGGCTGAGTCATGTAAGTCTCACGATCTAATTCACCACGAAGAAATGCATTTTTCATTTTTTTATATTCATTTGCCACAAATTCCAATTTTTGCAACTATGAGTGCCAAAAGAACTGTTATAGTTGTGAGTTTTGGAACTGGACTAAGTGTTTTTTCATAGTCTAGCCCATATTTTTGAGAAAATCCTCGAGCTACCAAGCGAGCTTTGTGTCTCTCAATCGATTTGTCGACGCAATGCTTTATTTTATAATCCCATTTGCAAAACGTAGGCTTCACTTCTCTTGGCTTTGGCACAAACTCCTAAGTTTGATTCCACTCCGCTGCAAAAATTTCTTTTTCCATAGCTTTAGTTCATTGTGGACTTTGAAACACTTCCTCAAATGTCTCTGGCTCTATTTCTTCTGCTTCTTGTACTATTGCAGCGTTGGCATATTTGGGTTTGAGCTTTCTAACTCTTGGTGATCTTCTTAACAGAGTCGGTGTTTCTACTCCATTATGCTCTTCATTTAGTTGTTGATACACACCAGTTTGTCAAGGAGCTTGAGTCACACCTTCTTCGACATCATTGTCATCACCTAGACTCAATTGGATTTGAGAGGACTACAAAGGACTCGAGTTTGGTAATTATTCCTTGTCCGAGGACCACCATGAAGAAGCTTCAACAAACAGTACATTTCGGGATGTGCAGCACTTTCTTGTTGTAGGACCGTAACATTTCCAGCCCTTTCTTTGGTTGTCATTGTTGAATATTGGCTCAAAAAAAGTCAGAAATGGAAGCTTGCAAAGTCAGAAATTGAAGCTACTTTCGGTGATCAACAATGGTGGCTTGGTTTTTTTTCCGGTGATCAACAATGGTGGCTCAACAATGGTAGCTTTGTTCACACCCATTAAATTCTCTATAAATTGGAGGAACAATAACGGAAGAGTGGAGAGTTGGGAAGAGAGCACAACGTTTCTGTTGTGAGAGGAGAGCAGAAGAGTGCTAGTGAGAGAGAACGCAAGGAGAGCTTAAGGTTTCTGGTGTGAGAAGAGAGAGTTGCTTAGTGTGAGAGAAAAATTTCCAGAAAAAAAGAGAGAGAAGAATAGTGAGAGGGAGAGAGAAGGAAAAATTAGATATATATAATTTTTTTTGTTTTCTCTTTTCTAATAGGAGTGGGTTAATTTTGGGTCTCTTAGGAAATTGAGTGATAAACACTATTGTATGCTCTCATTGTTATAGTGAAATACTCAGTCGTCTCCAAACTGGATGTAGGCATTGTCGAACCAGTATAAAAATCTTGGTATTTTTTGTTGCTGTTTTATTTTTACTTCAAATTTATTCACGTTTCCGCACAACAGTCATATTCTACAAAAATATACTGACAACCTTCTTATCCATTTTGCTACGTAAATGGTCAAGAACAAATATATAACATACGGATCTGAAAACTCGAAAATGGCTGTCAATAGGTTTGATGCTCCATAATTTTTCAAAGGGTGAGAGAAAATATAACCTTTGTTGAGGAAGCCTGTTAATCACAAAAGTTGTTATCGTCATCACTTCTACCCAGAACCTTCCCGGTACTTTTTTTGTATGAAGCATATTTCGACAAATTTCTGCAAGGTGCCTGCTCATTCTCTCAGCCACACCATTATGTTGTTGTGTGTTAGCACACATAAACTAGTGGCATATATGGTAGTCTCGTAAGAATTGAGTAAACTGATTTGAGTTTTACTCTCCTCCGTTGTCAGTACGTAGGCAGAAAATCCTTTTACCAAGTTCTACTTTAGTAGCTTCTTTGAACTCCTTGAACTTTGAAAATACATCAGATTTTGCTTTAGTAAAATAAACCCAGACACTCCTTGAGAAATCGTCAATGAAAGTCACCATATGCTTCATCCTGCCAATTGATGTTTGTTTGACAGGTCCCAAAACATCAGAGTGTGTCAACTCTAATGGCTCATTTGCTTGAAACTTGGACTCCTCATTTGGTAACTAATGGACTTTTCTATATTTACATCCTGCACAAACTATGTCAGTTCTCACCTCAAGTTGGGGAAGTACGTTTAACATCGACTTTTTCATCATCACATCTAGCTTGGAATAGCTGACATGGCCTAGTCGCATGTGCCATAAATATGTTGTCTCATTCCTCCTAGTCTTATATGTAGTTTATGCTATCATTTATAACCTAGCTAGCGATTAAAAATAGACTTCAGACTAAAAGTCAATGGCATGGTTCGGTGGATTCAACTTGCCTATTATCTGAATTGGCTATTAAGGATAGGGACCATCTCTTTTTTCTCTGTCTTTATTCGATTGCAGTCTAGATTAGGATTTTACACATAGTACCTGGGTTTGGCTATACTTATACTTGGGATCATACGTTGACTTGGGCCATTCGAAACTCTACAAAAGGTATGCCTAATGCAACTCTCTACTAAGCTGCATTTTCCACTTCTATCTACTACCTTTGAAGGGAACACAACAATAGACATTTTTCCAGCTTGGAGGAGATTTCGTATTTCTTAATGAACAGGATTATCAATTGGATTAGAGGGGCTTTGCTTGGAAAAAGATTTACATTTTTCTCTCTCCTATGACATGAGACGTCGATGGTACTTTAATGACAATTTAGTCAAATCATATAAAAGAGCCCATGTGATATACTTGATTATTCATTTTAGCCCCTGTATTTTTAATTCGTTCACCTTAGTCCCTGTGTTTTTTATTCTCATTCAAGATACCCAATTGGGTATTTTCGGACAAATTTGCCCTTAGATTATTGAAATACAGATTTTTTTCTTTTATAGATTATTCAATAATTTAAGGGCAAATTTGTCCGAAAATACCCAATTGGGTATCTTGAATGAGAATAAAAAACACAGGGACTAAAGTGAACGAATTAAAAATACAGGGGCTAAGATGAATAATCAAGTATATCACAGGGGCTCTTTTATGTGATTTGCCAAATTACAAAGTTGATAATTTTGAGTTGTTTCTTCACCTTATGGAGTACTGTGCATAGTCCATATACTACATGCATAGCGCAGGTGCATTTTCAGGCTCCCTTCTGATATTGTATATCCAGGTTTACATCGTATATACAGCAGAAGGGTAGGGAATTTGAAGATCGAAGCAAATTAAAATAAAGATGAATTTGCTCTTGCAACTAATATTGAAGCAAAATCACAGAAAAATCTACAGCCACATGGCATGCAAGGCTATGCTGTTTCTTGAATTCGATATGTAAAATCTTCAATGCGTGTCTTAGGTTGTATTAGAAAAGAATAGTGGGGTAAAAATGAACACATTTCATGTTTCTTGTGCGACAGAATCTCTCATTTCCAAGCCACTGAATCAATTTCATCCCTTGCTGATTTGTACAGTTCAAGCCTCTTGGCTAGCATTGTTCTCTTCTCCATTAGCTGCGGGTCCTCATCCAACATTGCACCCAGCTGCTCCCTCTGTAATTGAGGTCAATATAATTACCAAAGCTTATTAAGATACCATTTATTCTTTAAACATCACAAACAAAGACTTTGAACACAAAAAGCTCAGCTTCTCCATTCCTCATAGGTCAACCTCTGACCAATGATAGCAGGAAACCTAGCATGTGCTGGAGAATGAAGGGTAAGTTAAAAACAAACTTTCCAGAGTGTTTTGATCATCTTCATAAAATCCCGTCATCCTATCTGCGTGCGTTATAAGGTAGTTGTTTACATCTCTAAAACCACCAAGATACTATGTTCATGTTTGTAGCAGTTCAAGTTTTTCACCCTTTTTCTTCCTTGGCTCTGTCTAACAATAGTACATTACCCTGTTATTATTTAATCATCTAATAGTATTCCGTTTCAAATTGTTTCGTATTGTTAAGATTCATCATTCATTAGCCAAGTTTAACCGTGCTTCTAAGTCAATTACCTATTGGTTAAATAACAAACTTATCCTCGAATGCCAAACCATTCCACCAATTCTAAGTTTCCAATTTTTAAAAGGTGTGCATTGCTCTCCTGTTTGGACAATAATTTATCTGGAGCTAAGCAATCCAGCCATGCCGCTGTAATTTTCATATGGTGCCAACATGTATATAACATGGAATAAGAATGGAAGCCTTACCTCTCTTCTACCAATTTGAGCATAGAAGTGATTGAGAAGACATCTGTTGGCCTCTCGAACCTGACAATAAACTACAGCTTTGGGGATAGAATTCCTCAGCGTGTCACAGACCATATTAATATAAGAACTAACATTAGCTCCTGAAAAAGTAATGCAACAAACGTCAGCATTATCAACCGTTTCATTTTTTCTTTGACCAAAAATGCATAGAATATCCATCCTTGATCTTTTTTGAAAGAAATGAAAAGATGTTAGAATGGATTTCTTGAATAAAAAATCAGACCAATACTTGCTACTTGAACTTGGATTATCACACAGAGAGAATGAGAAATCCTGAAAAGTAGAGTATCACATACCGATCCTCCTGAAGTGGTTATCAGAGTAACGATCTGCATTTAGGCCTGGATCATTCGATTTTGAATGTCCCTTTATATTTTCGTTCTTCTCTGGTTCAAGATGAAGCTTCCGAAAAAATTCAACTGTTAAGTAGCTAGATTCCATATCAACAAGGCGCAACACAGTTTTCCGGCTTTCATCGCGGAATCTTTCCAGAGCTTCATTTGCAGCAGCGGCAATGTCAGATTGAAGTGTTGGAAATCGCTTCAGTTCCTGCAACCACCACAAGCGAACAACATTCACGTAAATCAAAACAATTTTCACAAATTCTTCTGACTCTGTGACATCAAATATAAGCAGAGAGAATTGATTACCTCTGTTTCAGCTATAGACTTCCGTACAAGTTCCTTCAAAACAAAATGCACCTAAGAAAATAAGGCAGAAACTATCAGTTAAGAAAGATGATAAACCAATTTAAGTCTCACCAGGAGCCAATTTGTCAAGTCATTTTCATCTGGATCTAGAATCAAATGATATAATATCATAAAAAAATTAGGCCAGCAGAACAATCCAAGATATGAAGATAAGACATTAATTTAGGGTCATGCAGCATAGTCAGGATACTATCGAGACTCGGTGAAGAATTGACATAGAAAAATTAAAAGTATAGGTTATCAAAATTGGTGGCCAAATACCGTAGGCTAATAATGTAAGAAACTGCAAAACCTAAAAGCATAGACACAGAAAACTTTGATGGGGTTTCATCCTTTGCATGGGAGAGCTAGCTTGCTGTCATTACCATCAATCCAGCTCAAATGCAAAAAGTATAATGTCGCATAAATTTAAGCTTGAAACTCTTGATTTAAGCTTGATTTGATATTCCACATGCATCGGTGGCAATAGGACTTGGCCAAAAATCTCTCTCTAAACACATAACTTCCCCTTCTCTATCCTAGCAGGATCCACTAATTAGCCAAAATATTTCCTTCCATTGGAAGGATTGCTGCTACCAGTGAATACTACAAGCCAAAAATCAATCACCTTTCACAAATAAAGGACCTATTAAATTAATTAATCCCATATCAACTCATAGTCTAGATTGAAAGATCTCTACTCAGTATAAATATATATGCGCCTGATGCACAAATATATCATTTTATTCCATGTAGGCCGCATAAGAGACTAGAATGGATAATTTGTGTCCTGACAATGCAGTAACTGAGTGCACTAAATGATAACCAATGATGGATCAATTGCAAACAAAAGCAATCTAGGTGTGAAAAGAGACTCAACAACCACTCATGAATTAGAAAAGAAAACAAGTCAGACACCCAGGTCTTACCAGTTAATTTATCTGTATACCAAAGAAGCAAAAACTACATAAATAATAAAAATCCATCAAATGCATGGCCTCCATAAGGAATGAAACTAACACTAGACACACATCAACAAAAACATCTCTGAACAAAGAAAACTTGAAATTCATGAAGAAAGAAACTTAGAGGATTACGGCATCCACTGAGGCTTCAGCTGGCCCTTTGAAATAACTGATAGATCCATCAATTAATCTTCTGTATCCTTGTTCTGGAGCAATTAAGTGTGGCTGATAACCATCAGCTTCTGAAACAACTTTTTGTACATTTTTCATAGAGAGATGACGATCAAAAGGCAGCTTTTTCAGAGCAGCTGGAAGTTGATGGTCAAAAACACCATATATTCGATCTCCACCGGGACGGCTGAAGCATGAACTTGTTACTCACCACATAAATATCAAAGGGAGATTCAGATAATGATATTTGTAAAAAATCATTACCAAAGGAAGTTATTACAATTTGATATTAATGCCACAAATGTTTTAAAATACCAAAAGTATTTTCCTTCTTTTTCCTGATTTTAGCTGTCTAATGTAAATTACCCAAGTTCAATACCAACATATTTTTGCAATCTGAAAACACGGGAATACTTGTCTTTCCCTTCTATGTTTGGACTTTACTTTTAGACAAAAGCTTTCCTGCATAAATTACTTGAAAGCAATCAACAAAGCACATGCACCATGTTGATAACTGTTACTGGTTGTTGTGGGACAAATAAAGGACACAGAAATTACCCCCCATCCAGGTGCTCCTTAAAAATGCGATCAAACGCCCGACATAGTTCCAGAATAGTGTACAGTTGAGCCTGCATATGTATGTAGCATACTATTGGTGAGTACAATAGGGCCATTCATTACTTTGATACTTAATCAACAAAAACTTAAACTCTCATAGTTCTCATTTATTACCCCTGCATCTGATGCAATAGGCCTTCCAATACGGTCCAACTCTGCATTAATCTCGTCAATGTTCTTGTTTATTAAGGCAATAATACTTGGTATACGCTGTCTGATAACTGTTTCTAAGTGCTGTAAGGAAACAATTTTAAGTATGTAAGACACTAATGCTACTCAGTTTTCATAAGACAACGCTTGAGAAACATTATCTAGAAAATTATGCAAATCTTAAGCACATCTTGTGGGCGAAAAGACCTGAGACAAAAGTTTAGCGAGATACTCAGCACCCATTTTACTTGCCAAATGTCCATACTCTGGACTTGTTTCAAAATACTCACGCTCCTTTCGACGAGCGGCAATCATGTCAACATTCTTGTTGATATCAGCTTGAGATCTATTTACAATTCCAACCCAAGGATGCTGCAGCCTGTATGACCTTCCTTCAAGAACCTGAATGATCCATATGGAGTGACAATTATGACAACATTAATGACCTTAAAACTTAAGTAAATGAAAAGAAAAAGTTGATATCTAAATAACTACATACATCCAAAGCATTTGTTCCCTTGTCCATCAAATCAAGCTTTGTCATGACACCAAAAGTTCTTTCACCTGAAAATAAAATACTTTAGAACTATCAACCACAGCCAATCTTACTTGGTAATCTCTTTGTAAATTAAACAATTTCTATCCTTACATTCTTGCAGCCTAATGTTCCCTACCTGAAGGATCAACTTCTCTAGCAAGCTTTATAGCATCAGAAGTGGCAATATCTTGATTTGCTGGGGAAATGGCCAGTATGATACAATTGGGCTACCACATAAGAGAATTCCATGAGACAAGCTTACAATAGCAATCTAAACCACAGAAAAGGAATAAGGAAACTGAAAAAACTTAGTGTCAACCACAAATCTCTTGTGACTAAATAATGGAACTAAAGAATATGGCAGCTCATACCCACGAATCGGGTTTAGGTCTTCTTGTTTTAATGCATTTAAATTCAATTCATGTGTAAGCTGTTATGGTTATTTGATACAAGTTTGATCAAACTAATATGCTGAATGCCAGCAGATTTAATATTCATGATGGAATATTTATCTGAATGGTTAGAAGATATTTGAGACCTAAAAATAAAAGAAGACAATGGCAACTAAAACTATCTAGAAAACAACCAACTCTTATCAACTAGAAGTGCTCAGTACATGAGTAATTCCTATGTTGATTTTAAGTATTTAGATAATTAAAATTATTAACCTTAAATGTCTTCTTTACAAACTAGCGATATACTTCTAATTCTGTGAAGATTCTGTTTGTCATTTGATTCACCATCTAACGTACAAATCAGTGCAAAACAAAAATTAATCATCTATAGTATCTATTTTGTAACTGTTTATGGATTCGATCTTTAATGAAATCTCCCCAACACATACACTTTCTCTCCTTCTGGTGAAGTAAGGTGATGAAGTGACCTCTTAAACTTCAATGACAATCAGCTTGTCAGTCCGTAATGGGTCTCTTCCCCCAACAATCATTTTCTGAGCAACAATTATAGGAATTTATTTCCAATTCTATCAAGGGGAACTAATTTACATGAACCAATCCCAAATTAACTGAAGCCAAAACTAATGCATTAGTTTTCCATAAAGCAAACGTAGGATCTTTCAAAGTACACAGATGCACAAAACTGTAATCAAAACAAAATTGCGTCTTATTTTTGTACTAGGTGGCTCCAAGAATGGGATTATTTTTGCTAATTCATTTAATCTTGCTTTTTTCCTACTTCTGCAGTTTATTTGCTCAAACCTCATGAAATAAATAATTCTGAAATCTTTAATTACTTTCATAACTAATGAATAAGTCTCACCTTCTCAACATAAGAACGGACCATAGTTTCGATATCCTGAACTATACTTTCTGGTTGTCCCTCTGCAAAAGCCAAGGTTGCATTAATGAACATAACAATAACTGAATAATTCACAGTTATTTGGAAAATTAAGGAAAACCTCAAAGAATCATGCTATGAGAAAAGCAATATCAGAGTAATTACCTACAGCAACCTTTGTCAATCCAGGCAAATCTATGAGGGTCAAGTTGACAACTGTAATCAAAACCACAAATTTAGAAATTTGGAAAATCCTTAAATTCGAATACTTAATGCCCATGCATAAAATTTTCAATCTTATGATAAGCAAGTAAATAAAGAACTAGGGTGCAAAGTTGACAAATAATTAGAAAGTCAAAACAAATGCTTAAACCATTACACCTAAAACATGACAACTTCCTTCAGAAAGTGGGTAAAAGTGTGTTACGTTTCCCAACCCCCACCCTAAAGAGCATTTGAATCTTTGATATTGGTAGAGAGAGATAATGGAATGTTTGAATGGCTAGCCCTCCCCCTTGGACAAAAAATAAAATGGTTGGAAATGAGATTAGAAAAGAAAAGTCCATTTCTCTAGCATCTCTGTATGACAAACAAATACCATTCAATTATCATGAAGGTAGTTCCACCACACAACCGTCAGAAAAAGGTAAAGGAGCGAGTGACCTCAGTCAGCTCAAATTACTCTTGCATGCCCTTAAGCATATTCAAAATGCAGAAGACGACTACCCAAATTCAGAATTTGGCCAATACTTCAGTTTTATTTGGAAAGGGGGGGAAAATAGCAGAGGGCGCTATTTCCTCAATGTTAAAAGTCAACACAAGATAATAAAGGCAGATTGAACCAGACAGCAGAACTCTAATTTGTACTTATAACGAGAAAGACAATATCAAAAAATTTATCTGTCCCAAAGCAACATGAATTTGAGAGCAAACTACCAGTATAATTATACTGATTTCTGGTACTTGATTCATTCCACCATATAATCCAGAAAATGAAACAAGGGCTTAGTTGCCGAAGTTCTTTCTTCTAGACTCAAGCTGCCAAGAGTGCCATCATTGAAGTATAACTCTAATGTTCCCAAAATAATTTAACAGACAATAGAACTTAAAGATAGGCCTATGATACAAAAATCACACAACAATGACTAAGCAAGTTACACTTTCCACCCCGCAATTACTTTTTGAAACAAGAGGGTATAGAAAATATCAGAAGAAAAAACCACTTTATTTCTCTGATTATATGTAATTTATACACGAGTATAACCTATTCTAATACTACTAAACTACTAGATTTTTTGTATATACTAACTTATCCAATCTATAGTATATCTTATCTTATCTACTAGAAGATAAACTTATCTCCTAGAAGATAATCTCGTAATCTAACTAAACTTATCTAAAATAATTATCCAACACTCCCCCTCAAGTTGAGGAATAGATATTTATCATTCCCAACTTACTTAGAATTGTCTCGAATCTATACGTAGCATGATCTTTGTGAAGATATCAGCTTCCTGTGCTTCAGTAGGGACATAGCATAGATCAATGCCCCCTTCTTCTATTTCACATTTGATAAAGCTCCTGTTAATTCTAACATGTTTTATTCGATCACGTTGAACTGGACTCTTCACTATACTGATGGTTGATTCACTATCACTGAAGACTTTGGTGGGAGAGGAAGTGGTGATCTGTAGGTCCTGCATCAACCTCTCTAACCAAATAACTTCACAAATTCCTTGTGCAATCGCCCTAAACTCTGCTTCTGCACTGCTTTTTACTACTACGGACTGGTTCTTGCTTCTCCATGTGACAAGATTCCCCTATAGTTTAGTACAATGATCAGATGTTGAGCTACTGTCTTCAATACAACCAGCTCAATCTGCATCTGTGAAACCTTCTATGCTTCTTTTCTCATTTTTTTCGAAACATTAATCCTCGACGTAGACTGCCTTTGAGATATCTCAGAATATGGTTGAGTACCTCTAAATGTCTTTGAGTTGGAGAGTGCATAAATTGGCTAACAATACTCACAGAATAAGCAATATTTGGTTTGGTTAGTGATAAATAGATAAGTTTTCCTACTAACCTTTGGTATCTTCCTTTGTCTACAAGAGGATCTTCATTTTTCTTGAATTTCCAGTTTCTCTCTAGTAGAGTTCCCATAAGTTTGCAATCCATCTTTCCTGTTTTCTCAAGTAAATCAAGAATGTATTTTCGTTGAGATATGAAAATACCTTTCTTACTTCTAGCAATCTCCATTCCAAGAAAGTGTCTTAATGCTCCGAGGTCTTTTACCCTAAATTCCAGCCTCAATTTTTGTTCAAGATCCTTGATCTCACTAGCGTCATCGCCTTCACAAACATATTTCTTTCCATATTTTCCACACTTCACAAACATTGTGTGATCAACTTGTCCCTGTTTATATCCAAACCTGCCAAGAGTGTCACTGAACCTCTTAAACCATGCTCGTGGAGACTGTTTGAGGTCGTATAAGGATTTTTTTTAGTTTGCAAACTCTTCCCCTTCTTCGGTTTCAAAACCTGGTGATATCCTCATATATATTTCCTCATCTAATTTACCATTTAGGAAGGCATTTTTAATGTCGAGCTGATGGAGTTCCCAATCTAAATTTGCAGCCAATGATAGAAGGATTCTAATTGTGTTCAACTTCACAACTGGTGCAAATGTCTCCTCATAATCTATTCCATAGGTTTGTGTAAAGCCTTGAGCCACTAATCTAGTCTTGTACCTTTCAATCTCTCCATTGTCCTATATTTCATGGTGAACGCCCACTTGCTACCAACCGCCTTTTTCCCTTCGGGTAGATCCACAATCTCTCATGTTTTATTGTCAAGTAAAGCTTTCATTTTTTCAAGTACAACTTCCTTCCACTTAGGTTCTTAGAATGCATCATGTACATTTCTTGGGATTCTTACACTGTCAAGCTTAGTTATGAAAGCTTTGAACTTTGAAGGTAACTTTGAGTAAGTCAAATAATCTGAAATAGGATATTTAGTACATTATCTTACCGCCTTTCTTAGTGCAATTGGCACATCTAATTCGCTTCCCATAGTCTCTCTAGGAGTCGGTTCCTGGTCCAATGATTGGCCTTGTTGAGGAGCTTTAGGCCTTCGATAATACACCAAGGTTGGTTTTTTGGGAATTGGTTCTCCTACTGAATTGGACTGGACAATTTCAGGTTCAATAGTAGGTGTTTGCGGGTTTTATGGGAAGCTTTATGAGATAGGAAGTGATATGCTTGGGTTCCAATAAATCTCTTCATTGGATGTCTCCCTCTGAAGAGAGGTATTGGTGAAGTATGGCTGTTTTTTGAAAAAAGTGACCATATGAAACAAAGAATTTGTTTGTAGGTGAGAAGCATTTATAACCCTTTTGAGTGGGAGAGTACCCAACAAACCCACATTTAATAGCTCGTGGGTCAAGTTTGCTTCTATTGGGTTGATTGTTGTGTACGAAAACAGTACACCCAAAGACTTTAGGAGGAAGAGAATTAAGGAGCTTAATGTGAGGAAATTGTTCCAGAAGAACACCTAATGGGGTTCAGAATTTACGAGTTTTTTAAGGAAGACGATTTATCAAGTATGAGGCAGTTAGAATGGCTTCTCCCCAATAGGAATTTGGAACAAAGTTGGTAAACATCATAGATTGGGCTACCTCTAAAAGATGACAATTCTTTCTCTACACTATCCCATTTTGTTGTGAGGTATAAGCACAAGAGCTCTGGTGAATGATCACATTCCCACTGAGATATTGAATAAAATCAGTTGAAAAATATGCTCTCCCATTGTCTGTACGCACTACTTGAGTAGAGGTTTGGAATACATTTTGGATGAGTTTGTAGAACTGTTTAAAGATATGATTGGCTTCAGATTTGTCTTTCATTAGGTATACCCAACATACCCTTGTATGATCATCAATGAAACTGATAAACCAACTAGTACCGGTTAGACTTGTAACCTCTAGGGGACCCTAAATATCATTATGAATTAATTGGAAAGGTTTTGAAGGTATGTATGAGTGTATGGGATAAGTATCTTTGCTTTGTTTTGCAAGGACACATTGCTCACAATATAAAGAAATATGATCTTTATTGATGAAAAGTTTTGGATATAAGATTTTCAAATATGGGAAATTGGGATGACCAAGGCGTTGATGCCATAACATAACATCAAAATTCGACATAACTGAAAGAGAAATCCTATGTGTTGATTTGGATTCAATAGGAGTACTCTTTCCTGAGAAGTAGTAAAGTCCATCTTTCTCCTCAGCACTGCCAATCATCTTCCCTAAACACTGGTCCTGAAATTCACAATGAGATGGAAAGAATGTCACAATACAGTCCATGTCCTTGGTTAATTGACTGACAAATAGTAGATTATAAGTTAACTTAGGCACATAGAGAACAATATTTAATGTTAGGTTTGGCAAACAAACTCTCCCTTGACCAATAGCTGGTGACCCTTTTTCATCCGCGACCCAGACATTAATTTTCTGGTTACATGGATCATATTTTTCAAAGGTATTCAAAGACCCAAGACATTCAAGGACCTAGTCATGTGGTCTGATGCACCTGTGTCCACAATCCAGAGATTTTGACTTAGGGACTTTGATAATAATGATTGACACAGGTTACCTTTATGCACTAGTGTTGCAGTAGAGGTTTATTGGTCATGTGAGTCTTTCTCAATTGTGATTTCTGTCTGATTCAAGAGTTGATAGAGTAATTCAATCTGCTAGGGGGACAGGTTTAGCCCTATGGATTTGCTGATATCGGATTATGTCATGTGTTGCTCCACGTTTTTGTTGAACTCTATGGCTTTTAGGTTTCCAATCTAGTGCTTTTCCGTGTAATTTCCAGCAGGTCTCACGGGTGTGGTAGGGCTTATCACAGTGGTCACACCACTACTTATTTTTGGTTTTTTGCTCTCGGGTTTGGTAAGTAGACTCCTTTCAAGAGTTTGCCACTAAAGCTGAGTCTTGAGAGGTTTGTTCAGAAGTGTGTGAGGTAAGCATGACTTTTTTTTCCTGCTCTCTTCCCTACGAACCTCAGCAAACGTTTCTCATATTGATGGCAATGGTTTTAAATCGAGTAACCTTCCTCGTACTTCATCAAGTCCAACATTAAGTCCCTGCAAGAAATCAAAAAATCTCTCCTTTTCTAATAATTTTTCATACTTCTTGCATCAACACAACACTCTCTCAATTTATTGGATAAAATAGATCCATTTCCTGCCATAATTCAGTGAGTAAGTTTTAATGCTCGGTAACCGACATATTACCTTGTTGAGTATTTCTGATTTTTGATCTAATTTGAAAGCACTGAGAAGTGTTTTCTAAATCAGAATATATTTCTTGCATAGCCGCCCAGATTTCTCTTGCAATTTTGCAGAATATGTAGGTTCTTTCTATTTTTGGCTCCATTGAATTTATAAGCCAAGTCATGACAATAGAATTCTCAGCTTCCCAAGCACAGTAAGTGACTGCTGTTTAGTGTGGTTGAGGAACTACCCCAATTAGATATCCAACCTTGCCTCTTCTTTTGATTACAAGCATGACTGATTGGGACCATTTTCGGAAATTCGTTCCATTTAATCTATGTTGCGTGATTGAGAACGAAAGATTATCAATATAAGGAGATGGAGTTTGGGCTGAAGGTATTATGTAACTAGGTGTTTGGGATGAGGTTTGGGACTCATCAAAGGAACCGAAGGTTGGTTGAACTCCAGCCACAGAAAAATTAGGCTACCAAAATCTGTAGCTCTGATACCATGAAACAAGAGGGTATAGAAAATATCAGAAGAAAACCTTGTTTATTTCTCTGATTATATGTAATATATACATGAGTATAATCTATTCTAATACTACTAAATTACTGGATTTTTCGTATATACTAACTTGTGCTATTTATAGTTATCCTATCTTATTTACTAGAAGATAAACTTATCTCTTAGAAGATAATCTCCTAAACTTATCTACGATAATTATCCAACTGATTTCATGTTTAGCGGTTTGATAGGCATGTGAGCAAGCCTGCAAATGAACCACTATCTCACAATAGTATTCCTGCAGTGTAAATAATGGTTGTTACTCTGATTATTTACTCGCAGAACATGTGTTACAGTTAGCTGAATTGCCAAATTTTCTGAATGTTATCTTGAGAAACAGTTGAATTAATGACCAGCTACTCATTTCATTAATGGCAGAGTTCTGAGGAAACTGAGCTTGACGACGATAAGGAGCTCCTGCAGTCGGATTCCGAGAACGCTAGAAGACTGAAATTCGAGTCCATTCTTAAATTACAGGAAGCAAACAGCGGGTTGATTGAACCTAAAAAAGATATAGTGGTTGTGCCTGGAATGTTTCTTCCCCAACCAGTTGCTTTGCCAAGCCAGCCATCAAATGAAGAAACTCCTGAGCAACATCAGAGAGTTAACACAGAAGTGAATTCTGGTAGTTCTTCGAATAGACCAGGTAACAATGTGCAGAGAAGCTCTAGTAGAAGAAAGCATAATAGAGTGCAGAACCACAGAAAGCAAGTTAGGCAATGGGTGGTGAAGGAAAATGGTAATGCAAATTGAATAGGTGGAATATTCAATATTCTTTTGAGGGTTTTTGTTATATTTGTACACCAAATACACAACTCTCCAGTAATAGATAAAAAGTAGGGATGGCAATGTGCTGGCCATGGGCTAATCTCAATCAATTTTTTAAAAATAATTTTTTAAAATTAAAAATATAAAACAGTGTAATTTTTTTAATTAAGTTTAGGCTCAAGCTGTACAGGCATAGGCTCGTTTGAGGACTAACGCCTTTAAATAAAATGATGTTCTGCTCAGAATAATTGAGTCTTAAGTCAGTTTGAATCTAAATTTGACTTATGGATCGGTTCAAAAAAAAACTAAATTTAAGCTAAGGTCAAAAATTGTCATCCTTAATAAAAAGAAAAGTGTTAATGTGTTGAATTGGTTCTTAAAAAAATAAAACTTTATGTGCCTAATGTTGATTTCTTTCTTTTCTTTCTTTGCTTTCTTTGAAATTGGAGCCTAAGGATCTAAAAAGAGCTTGCAATTCAAAGAAATTTAGCAAATGAATGGGTTAAAAGCCAAAGCAGTGAGTAATTTTATAATATATTAACAATAATTCATATTGATAATATTATTTTAAATAATTATTTAAAGTCGTAAATAGTATCTTAATTTTTATATTATTAAAATTTTAACTTTTAATTATAGTTTAAATTTAAATTTAATGTCTTAATTTATTAAGATTAACATAAAAAATTATTTTATTTTCTAAATATCATAACCATTAACCAAAAATGTTTCTAAAATTTTTTATTTTTTAATTTAGTATTTCAATTATTTTTAATTTATAGTTTTTATTCGATATTTTTAATATATTAATCTATATTTTTATTTTTGTTATATTAGAGTTGGCAAAATAAACATAATTCAAAATGATATTAATAAGTAAGAATTAATTAAATTTCAAATTTTTTATGAACTCAATTTAATCGAGCGGTTAAAACTAATTTAAGAGAATAACATCATTAAATTTTAATTTGAACTCTAATTAAAAAAATTAAACCATAAAAATACATACCAAGTTTAAGTGATTTTAATCTGAATTAACTTGATATCCTTTTTAATTAATATAAATCGTACAAACTAAAAATTTTACAGTACTAGTACAATAATTCGATTCGATCCAACTTATATTTGTATTGTTTTCTCTTTAATAGAATAAGAAAAGTTGAAGTGTTTTGAAAACCGGACCAAATCAGTTAGTCGGACTAGAGAATCGATAATTTGGAGCATGAAACGGTTCGCTTTAGCCCTTATTTTTTGTGAGTGATTGGCTCGTTTATTTTACAGTCAGATTGGTAAAAACCTCTGAACCGGTGTAAGAAAGGATTGACCGACCCATTTAAAATGCCTTTATTTTAGAAAGTAAAAAGTCAAAAATCAAAAATCAAAAGGAATTAAGAACAAAAACAAGACGAAGGTCACTCTCTCCAAGTCTCAAGTCTCATCTCAACTATTGCGACTGTTCACTCTTCATCGGTCACCATCCTTAGTAGTTCAGGTCTCTCTTTATCTCTCTCGAGACTCTCTCTCTCTTAATAAGTTTGTGTTTTATTTTTTCTGTGTTTTTCCTGAGAATTTGCAGGTTCATTTCTTTTGGGATTCAGTAACTTTTATCTTATATATATAATATATAAAATAAAATGTTATATATTTCTTTAATCTTATATATATAATATATATAATAAAATGTTATATATTTATTACTTATCAGTTCAATTACAGTTAAATTTCGGTTGAATCATTAACCCTGAATAAGTTGTTTATCCAGTTTAATCATCAGTCGAATTTTTAAAACATTTAGTAGAATACAAAACACTGGTTAAGACATAAGCCACGTAGTCCTACGAGGCACACAAAAGCCTTGAATACATACGGATACGTGGTTTGATGCAGTTCGTTGGTTTAACGCTAAAATAGACTTTTGAGTTTTGACTCTTTTCTGGTTGGCATTAACCTTTCAAAAAGGTGTTGAATGGACGATTTGGCTCTGCTTTTTATCGACAATGTGGACATGAAATTGGAGTTGATATGTAAGTTAATTAGGTAAAGCCTCCATTCTTTTATCTTTTTTTTAGTTTCTTACTAAATATTTTAGGAGGATCTCAATTATAAGAAGATACTTTTAAGTTATCCATACTCAGATTAATCCCCGCTAGAGCCTAATAGATTGATTGCGGGAAGAAAAACTCTGACCCTAAATTTTAAACGGCTACATACATGAAAGTAGTTCAAACTCACAATTTCACTTAAGCTAGAAGAACTCCCTACTAGCTCACCTGCTTATTAAGGTTAAGTCTCCATTCTTTGACAAAAGAAGGTTTGTTTGAATAAGTGGGACCGATTTGTTGAGATTTTGATCGACATAACTATTAAACCTCAAAGAGTTTGAAACCGAGTTTAGTTTGTTAGGTAATCTCCTTGTTGTGGGAGGTTAAATCGGATTGAACGTTCATACTCTAGTTCCCGACACTTCGCAATTTAACTAGCAAAAAGTACGACATCAAACAACCTTCTTCTTAATATAAAATCATGATAATGTTTAAAAATGTTGAGCTTAAAAATCAAATATTCAATTTTTTCTTCTTAAAAAATAGTTTTAAATTATGATCATAATTATCATTATAATTTATCGTAATTATAACTATATTTTTTACCAATGTTTTAAAAATCGGACCTGAAGTTAAACCTGTAAGACAAAAGATTTAAGGTTAAGAAGGTTTAACTCGTATTAGATCGTTATAACACCGATTAATAGTTTAATAAAATTAAAGAATTTGAAATATTATTGATAAAGACTGTTCTTACTTATCGAAAAATTTGAATTTGAATTAAAAATTATTAATAAAAATTAATTGGTTTATTTAGTTTATAAAAATCGATTAGTTTATAAAAATTAACTAATTAATTAATTAATTAATTAGTTTTTAACAATAAGAGTTGTTAAAGTAAATCAAACCAAAAGGTTGAATATCGAATTAAAAAGTTAGCCAGTTAAAAAAATTTATGATTAAATCGGTTGAACTGATTTTGTTTTTTAATTACTATTTTTTAAAGTTAAATTTGAATCTATAATTATGATATAACTTGTATTTTATAATTTAAATATTTATATTTAGGAGTGATAATTAAATTTAAATTAATCAAAATTTTACTTAAATTTAAATTTAATTCATTAATTTAAAGTATTTAAATTTTAGAATTAAAATATTAAAACATTATCATTTTTTTATTAAGAAGAAAAAAGAAATCGATTACACTACGATTCTTAGGAAACAGACTCCCGACATATCCTTAAAGAGAAGTACATGATATTCAATAGACGGAAGATTAAAATAAGCAATTTCGAGTGCAAAATACTCAGTATAATTTGCTAGCCAGGCTGTACTGCGATTCCTCTCACAATAGATGTGACGTTGAACTACCATCGAATTCCGCAAAGTTATCATTTTATTAATGTTCCATGTAAACTTGAACTCGACGTCCACTGTTTCAAATCCGATTCCATCTAACTTATCGACAGCGACTTCAAGCCTGTGTCTGCAACACATGGGAAAGCGTTTACACGTGTACTTGCACATCACAAAGTCATTCAAGAAGAGTTTAAGAAGTACAAAATCGAGGGCATCAGTTCCTCTGTTTTATTTTTTGTGCACTAAATCTGTGCTAAAAAAATGAACCGTCCGTAACAAACGGTTCATTTTTTAATACAGATGGTTCATTTTTTATGGCACAGTATTAGTTCACAAAAAGTGATCCAAAGAATCTGACTCCAAAATCGAGAGGGGTCGATCAACATCACATTTTGTGATTGACAAGAAACCTCCGATTCGAGATTTTAATTCGGATCAGCCGATCAACGCCACATTTTGTGATTGACAAGATACCTCCGATTAGAGATTTACTGCCTCAAGTGTCTAAAATAGGAGGAACAGAACTGAGCACCAACTACTTTAGGCGGTGGTCGTAGTCTATTATATTAATTGTTAAGAAATGACCACCAACTACAATTATAATTAATTAATTATATAATTTTCTCTTTTTTAATAATTGAATATAACTAATTAAAATTTATATAAATTCTCAACATTTTTAACAAATCAACCATTATCAATAACAATAGTAAGCATTTTTTTCGTTCTAATCAACTATCATAATTATAATGATTATATTCATTCTCATTGCTATTATTGTTACCCAATTTGAACCAAGTACCCCCTTAATAACTATCTTTATAAAAGTGCCAAAACGTTACAATTAGTCTCATTTTTTAAAAATTGGACTGAAAGTTAAGTTGATAAAAAGAAAAATTTAAGGTTTAAAAGGTTCAATCGTTATTAGACCGTCATAAAATCGGTTAAAATTGAATGAAATTAAAATTTTTGATAAATGATTGAAGAAGATTATCTTTTACTCATCAAAAGTTTTAAAGTTTAATTAGAAAATGAGACTGTTAAATGAAAATTAATCATTTTATTTTAGTTTATAAAAACTAAATAATTTGCAAAAATTGACTAATTAGTTAATAAACGGGTAGATTTTTAATAATAAAAATTATTAAGCTAAATCAAACAAAAAAGTTAAAAATTGAACTGAAAAGTTTTTTTTTTGGTAAATTGAACTGAAAAGTTGGTCATTTCAAAATTTACATTGTTAAACTGACTGGATCGATTAAATTTTTAAAACATTGATAAATAATTAAATACCTCCTTATTAACAGGAACAATCATGCAGCAATGCAATGAAGAAAGGTGGCATGGCCCTTAATTTAAAGAGCTCCAGTGCCCTTTCCCTTATTTCTACGTTTTCATTTTATATAGTTGTCTTCACAATCATTCCTGAATCTCAGCTTACTTCTTTAATTCTTCCCATCCTTCAGGGAAAGTAGTTGCACTCAGATCCGGAGACCATTGGTTATGTGGTTCTTTTAATTATCAGTTTCTTATACGATCTTTACATATTCACGTAGGCTAGATAAGTTTCTTATACTTACTTCCATGAAATTTAGATTTGCATATCGTGCCAGTCTCTGTCTCTTTCTTTTAAACCTACTTCATTATTATGTTGGTTCCTTCTCTCACCTTATAAGCAGCCGAGGCATGGGTTCTTTTATAATATATCGAGCTCTTGGTGATTCCTAAAATGACTAGAATAGCTTTCCATAAGATATGAGTTGACATATAATATCTTAGTTATATGTTGAAAGCCTTAATTTACTTCCAAAAGTTAGCTTGAAAGGGAAGGTTTGCACACTATTATAAATAGCTGAATGCACTCACACTTGTCTGATGTAGAAATCTTGACACACCCCCTTCAGCCCAAAGCAGAACTGGCCGATATCTGTTAGGCATATTGGATAAAGGGATAAAACTGAGCACTGCCCCAAACCATCAAGACAAACGGGCTCTAATACTATGGTGAAAGACCTAACTTACTTCCAAAAGTTAGCTTGAGATAGGAGATTTGTTAGAGTATCTCATATTGACTAAACATGAAAATGTTAAAAAGTTTATAAGTGGTAAGGGTTAAATATCCAAACAACTAGTTCTAGTTATTTGGACAATGGTTGACCCAAGCCCAATTCTTGTTAATAAGCTCTACACTCTATCCATATTTAAAAATGTAATATGGTATCAGTCTATCAGAGCATGTTTAGTTCGTATTATTAATTTCTCGGTTGTCCGTCTGGATGTCCAATCCTAGCGGCCTGGTCCGGTTACCACTGTATTCATTTCAAGTGACAACTGGATATCTAGTCCTAGTTGTATTTGAGGGGGAGTGTTAGAGTATCTCATGTTGACTAAACATGAAAATGTTAAAGGGTTTATAAGTGGTAAGGGTCAACTATCTAAACAACTAGTTCTAGTTATTTGAACAATGGTTGACCAAAGCTCAATTCTTATTAATGGACTCTACATTCTATCCATATTTAAAAATTTAATAAGATTTGTACACTATTATAAATAGCTGAATGCGCTCATAATTGTAATGATGTGAGATTCTTGATATTGTATATGAACTTACTTGGATCTGATCCAATTTCTCTCAAACTCCTCAAAACCAAAACGAAACAAATGCTATTATCAATTCAGTTCAATGAATTTGCATCAATTGTGTCGTCTTTAGTAGTATCGAACCTTAGATACTTCAATTTGATAAGCACAAAAGAAGATGTTCTACAGTTATTAGGAAACCAAAGAACTTATCGTCGTTAAAAGAAACATGTGTGATTTTACAAAATCAAGTACTCTTTTGTCTATGGATACAAAGATATTTTTTGACTGATCCGACCAATTTATCTTCCACGTTCTCAAACTCATTTCGATCACGTGTTATTACCGTAATCAGACGGCAATATCTTCATGTCTGCACCATAGTTTCATGGGACCAATTGCTAAACTAGAACTCAGGTATCTATTATCGTGACAAGCTCCTTCTTTGGCGGTGCAAAGACTTTAAATTGTTTAACTTTTTAGTTTGATTTATTTTAATAATTTTTATTGTTAAAAACTGATCAATTTATTAATCAATAAGGTCATATAAATTAAAATAAATTAAAATATTTTTATTTAACAATATATTTTTCAATTAAATCTCAAAGTCTTCGATAAATAAGGACAATTGCTTTCAACCATATTTTAAATTCTTTAATTTTATTCATAGTCAATTTTGTAATGATGTAATACTAGTTAAATCTTTTAAACCTTATTGAATATTTTACATATGGGCAAAGTGTAGAGTCCACTAACAAGAATTGGGCTTGAGTCAACCATTGTCCAAATAACTAGAACTAGTTGTTTGGATAGTTGACCCTTACCACTTATGAACCCTTTAACATTTTCATGTTTAGGCAATATGGGACACTCTAACACTCATGAGTGAGAACTTAAAGTTTTCCTACATATTCTTGGGTACTGTGAGAGGATTCGGAAATCTAAGCACACTGTCAACCCTAAATTTGGTCTTTACTGTGTTCAAGGAAAGATTCAACTACCACATTTCAAGCAACCTCCAGAGTATATAAGGAAGTTAGTATTCAGTAAGCAGTTGGCAATAACCAAACATTTTATGAAATATATCAGGATTTATAACATGATGTTCAGTTTCACATTTATGGGAGGAAAGGTTGACAAGTCACTTAATGATAGACATAGTCCTTATTTTTTTGTAATGTCTGGCCAGAATTATCATCATATTGGTAGCTTACTTCCAGTTGAAGGCCAACCACCAAAATTTTCCCAAATGTATATCTTTGACACAGAACATGAAATTGATAATCGAATGACTGTTATAAGATAACAACTTATTAATTATAATGTCATTAGTAAATTCATTATATATAAATTAAAATTAATTAAAAAAGACAAAAGAATATATGGGCTAATTAGTCAATAATACAAAAAATAATT
>JANKOE010000009.1:50322034-50337973 GCA_026284465.1 Erythroxylum citrifolium | reverse complement strand
GAAAAAGGAGATCCTTAAAAGAAAATTAATTAATTTATTTTAGTTTATAAGAACTTATTAATTTACAAAAATTGACTGATTAATTAATAAATTGATCGTTTTTAATAACAAGAGTTATTAAAATAAATCAAACAAAAAAATTAAAAATTAAACTGAAAATTTAGACGATTCAAGAGTTTTACAATTGAACAGGCTAAACAAGTCGAGTTTTTTAATCACTGGTCCTTGATAATATTTACAAAACACTAAAACCATTAGACCCTAGCCCCCCTTAGTTTTGTTTCTAAGGAGAGTTTTTTTTAATATAGTTTACCATGAAAGAAAAAAATAATCACAATATAAGTAAATTTTATATAACTCAAATTAAGTTATTATCATGTAGATATACACATAAATTATCAAGTACGTATAATTATTTATGCAATTCGGATAAACTAGTTAACGAGTTAATGAATTAAAAACAAGCAAGGATGACAATGAGTCAATCCATGACCAGATCTACTAAATGTTAAGATAACTTTCTTTAAATTAAAATTGTAAAATAACGCCCGAGACCTAACTATTTTAAACAAAATGATGTCATTTTATTTAGAAATATTGGACCTAAGGCAGTCTGAACTTGGGCTTGACCTGTTAAAAATATGTAAATATAAATCCATGAGTAAGTTTATTATCATCCTCAATACCAAGTGACAAATTTAATGTAATAGATACTTATAAAGCTTGTAGTGTCTTTATCTTTGACTAACAACACTTTTCAATATTAAAATGAGTTACATTTTTTTCTAACTTAGGCTAAAATTTTCAATTTATTGGATTAAAAAATCTAAAAAGACTAAATTTGACATACGGATCACCTCTTTAAATGCCATTACAACTGACTTGTGCTTAAAGAATAGAGAATTTTGTAGTCCACAAAGCTCAAATCCCAATTCTTTGTACTCTCCAAATTCAACCACCACAATGTGAATGGTTGGCTGGAAAACTTAGCAACATCTCTAGATGTGGTCATGATCTATCTTCTCTTGCAGTTATTTTCCGTTATAATTCTATTTTATTAAATTTTATTCATATATTTATATAAGGTTCATATAAATATGTGCATAAGATTTAATGAAACATAATAGAAATACTAACAGGTAGTTGAGGTAGGAGCACTATGTACTTGTTAGGGTATTTCAACCCTGTGTTATTTAACATTGTCTATATAATTATGTAGACTCTACATAAATGTGTTAATAAGATTTAATAGAATAGGGTTAACTGAAAAATCTGAGCCCTTATTATTATAATAATAATAAATGAGTAAAAAAGTATACTAATGTTCCTGATTTAGTGCAGTATTCAAAGGCAAATAGGTATATATATATATATAAAGAAGTCTATTTCAATGGTGAGAAAGGAATCATGAAAGAGGGCACCTTTAGATGCATTGCCTCCTCCTCATTCACTTTCCCTAATTCCAACACACTAAGCTCACACTTTCAAACTCCTAAATTTTATTTTTGCTCTTTTTCAATAAAGCAAAGAGGTGGGGAGCAAGGCCCCACCACCAATTGGATTTTTGCAAACAAAATGCTTCTTTTTTGGAAATTTGTGTGGTTAAAATACTTGAACCTAATCATAGCAATCACTAACTTATGGCAACCTGAAAGCTTTCATGGGATTGGGGATGATTCACATGACAACTTGTCCCCCCTCCCCCATATAATTTATCACCACAACCTCCATCATCAAAGCATAATAAATTCCCCAATCATCATCTTCCCATTTCCTTTTTTATTCACTATTTTTAGTCAAAATTTAACATTTTCTTGTCTACCCTTTTTTAAAAGATGGCACATCCACTTGTTATTATTCATTTTTACCAATGTAATAAGTAAATCATTAATTATACACAACACTAGTTTATAAACTAATTTAAATTAATTAAATAATAGATATAAGCTAATTAATTTTTATAATTATAATATTTCTCTATTTTCTGAACAAAATATAGTATTTTTGTTCACAAACTGATGATTAATTATTTGATTAGATAATAAATGCTTATTTGATTAATTATTTGATTAGATAATAAATGCTTATTTGATTAATTATTTTATTAGATAATAAATTCAACAAAAAATAATATCCAATGTAAATTCTACTAACACTACTAAGATCTAAAGAGGTCTAATAGCATGCAGTCTTACTCTTAAGTAATAAAAAGTTGTTTCCAAATGAATCATAAACTCAAATCAGAACTAAAAAAGATAAAGATAAGTCATAAATTAGACTTAAAATTGCATTTGAATATGTATTTAATAAAATTTTAAGAGTATAATTAATGTGAAAACTCTAAAGCTAATGCCTTGCTTAGAGAGTTTCCATAATATCTCATTAAACAACCATATGTCACTACTTAAGCTTCTCCATATCCGAGAAGCTCCACGCGACGCCGCAGAGAAGAAGGTGGCTCGTCGCATGGTGGGTGATGGATGTACCAAAAAACTGGTCAGCGTGAGCGTCAGGCGGCGACAACATGGGCCTACAAAGAACAGTAAGAGGTTGACCACTCACTGCCCTTGTTTTCCTATTAGCTCCAAGACTCTAAATAGTAATCGGGTCCTGAGCTCCTAACCGTTTGCCTAAATGCGCTTGTCCAATGACAGTGCCATCTCAAGACAACGACCGTGCACGCACGCGTAGCGCACCTGTCCTTTTCCAAATTGACCCCTTGTTTGTTTGCATAGCGTCGGGCTCGGTGTCTCCTTGCTCGAGGGCTCTTTGGACATTGTAGGACCTAAATCAACCACGAAGCCATGTCAACGCGTGTCCTTTGTTTAGCCTACGTCGGAAGGAAACACGTTCCAACAAGGATCTGCTCGTAATCATCATAATCACCTCGTCCTCGTCCTCGTCATGCACAGTGTAATCTTCTTGCAGGCCAACGACTGAGATTTTCTTCTCTGATCCAAATTACTTTTTCTCCGATAAATAATTTATCTAACGGTATCATCAAGTGTCAATTTTTTCTTAATTAAACTAATATTTAAAAATTGAAAAAAAATGTTTTTATTAACCCATGAGGTATTTTAAGAGAGTCCAATTGTGAGAAGGCGCCTTTAAGTCATCTATTCTCATACTAATCATCGCTCGCACTGGGTCAGTATTTATCGAAGAATTTAAAGTTTAATTGAAAAAAGAGATTGTTAAAAGAAAATTGGTTAGTTTATTCTTATAAAAACTTATTAATTTACAAAAATTAATCGATTAATTAATAAACTGATCGATTTTTAACAACAAAAATTATTAAAATAAATCGAACTGAAAAATTAGACAATTTAAAATTTTTGCTATCGAACTAGTTGAGTAATTTTTTACATGTAATCATAAGTATTGTGTTCTACATTCTTAATACTTATCCCTGTGTCTTAATTTGGGAATGTGACACTCAAATATTATTTATATGAAGATTTAATTTAATTTTTAAGCCTGAATTAAATTAATTAAATCTAACTTAAATTATTAATTTATTATAATTATTTTAAATTATTTAAATTAAATTAAATTGATTCAAATCAATTTTAAAATTAAATTTATTATATTAATAATAGTTAATCAGTATATATATCAAATTTATAATTTTACATTGTATTTGTTTTGTTGTTAGTAAGAAAAAATCTTCCTAAAAAATTAATATCATTATATTTTATAAATAGGATATGTGTGTATATAATATATATATATATATATATATATTACGTGCGTCGATTCAAATTAATTTTTAAAATTAAATTAAATTGTTATTTTAAAAATATTTAATTACTTTTTATATAAAATTTATTTTATATTGCATTTTTTGTTATTACTAAGAAAAAATTTTCTAAAAATTTTAATTTTTTTTAGAAAATATAAATATATCATTGTATTTTATAAATAGGATATATAGAGAGAGAGAGAGACACACGCGCTTTGAGGGCGCTTGAGAGAGATAAATGCATAGGAATCCAAACCCGATGCTACATAAAACGGTGTTAAACGGCGACGACACAGAGAAGGGGGCGCTGGACCCCACGTTATGAAAAGAAGTGTAGCTTAAAGAAGAAACAGTGTGGGTCCTACTTAAAGGGGTCTACCTACTGAAAATGTGGACCGCACAATTTCCACTCAGAGATAGAGAGAGAAATCCTTTGTCTCTCTTCTCTCTCTCTGTCTCAGCTATTCTACTACTACCAGTCTACTACACAAAAGGCAAAGTTATGGTGATAAAGCAAAAGCTTTACTCAAAACACCATCAACCTAAAGCTTTTTAGTCGCCGAGTCACGCTGCACAATTTACACACTATACACTTCACTAATCGCAAAAGAAAAAGGAAAAAGACAGGGCCTGAGCTCTTCACGAGAAAAAGAAAAAGAAAAAATCTCTCACTTGCACACACTCTTCATAGTTTCTGGGAAAGCTTCAGAATTTTGAGCTCTCCAGCTCTAGCCCAGATAGGAAGTCTAAATTTTCTGGCCATTTCTGGGCTTTGCGTGCAGATTCTTGCTCTTCATTTTACTGGTACGGTTTAGGGTGTCTGAATTGTGTTTTGTTTTGCTTTTTTTTTTTCAAAGTAAAATCCATGCTTGAGTGTTCCTCTGGATTTGTTTATATATTCCTTTATTGCTTTATTGTACGTTTTGGGGTGTCGAGAAATCTCTGTCTCTCTCTGGTTTGTTTGCTTTTATTGACTTTGCCTTTTGTGTTTGGCGTGGATTTGAAGGGTTGGTGTGGACTAGAAAGCATAGTTTAAGCCTTAGATGGATTTGGCATTTTTCTGCTTTCTCAGCTAGCGGGGTTGCGTATTCGGCGCTTTTGTCTTAATTAATGATAGTTGTAGTTCCTACGTTCCCCTATACTCTGTGCTGGATTGAGAGTAAAGTTAAGAATTTGCAGGAGTCATTCTTGGGTTTTAGTTGTTTGATCTGGTGAGCTTTCCAAAGAATGTTTTTTTTTAATGTTTCTCACAGAGAAGGTTTATAAGATTTTGCATGTCGATGACTTTCTTGACCTAATTATTTGTTTCTTTGATTTTTCTTCTTTTAATATTGGCCATAGAATGAGAGAATACCAGAAAATAAAAAGAAAGTTGAGGCTCAAATTTCTAGTTTTATTTATCATTTTGATATTTTAGCACGATTTGGAAACAGATGAAGTAGATACTAACGTAGATTTGTTGGCATCGAAATGGAAGGTCAGGCACAGATTTGCCGTCTGGATTCTTAGTTGTCAAGAGTGTTCTCTCTCATTTATGCCTTCTTTTTCCTTTTACGAAAAAAAAACAGATTTGATTTTATCCCTGTACATGAATGGTAAATGTAGTTTCTTGAAGTCTACGTTCTTATATGTTATGCCTGGATAGATTCAGTGTCTTTGATGGGTAAGAAAGTAAAATTGTCAACATGGGTAGGAAATGAAAATTACAGGTATTGGGCTGTTTGCAAGATTTAAATGTTTCTGTGAGCTGAAGTATGTACTAACCTCTCCAATTCTATTTGAAGGGTTTCTCAGTAAAAGGTGATTCCATGTGATGATATATCAGGCATGGAAAGAGTTCCAGAACATAAGATCCTTCCTGGAAAATTGCCTTCCATGGGTGGTCAGATACTGAATGCATATATGTCCTCAGGGAGAGAAGCCGGCCAGGGCACTAAGGTGCAGATAGGGTTGGTAAGAGATGCAGTGGCTCGTTTTAATGCTCAAGAATCCCATGTTATGGATTTTCCTGTACCTGTAAGGCCGTGGAAAGGAAAAAATTTTGTGCCTTTGCAAGAAGAGCCAATGCCTGATGTCATTATATCTAAGGACAGTGGTGATTCGTTTGGGGACGATGGCCCTAGTTCTTTCTCCGGGGCTAGCCATCCACCGGAACCTATTGATACAGATCTAATGAAGGCAGTGTATGTACCGATTAAGAAATCAGAGGCTGCATGCCTTATGAAAAACAGGTCTGTGAAGGGGCCTTTTCTGGAAGATCTATCCATCAGAGTTCCTCCAAGGAAACCAAGCCCTGTCATTCTTTCACCGGCAGAAAGTCTGGTTGAAGAGCCTAATGATTTAGTTGCATCACCTTCTCCATTCTCTGTTCCTCGTCAATCTCAAAATACAGAAAATGGTGTCCTACCACCTGATTCAGAGGAGAAAGAATGTGTATGGGATGCTTCTTTGCCGCCAAGTGGTAATGTTAGTCCCCATAGTAGCATTGATAGTACTGGTGTATTCACAGCTATGAGTGTCGTTCATAGCTGTGCCAGTACATATCGTAGTGATGCTATGACAAGTGATGGCATGCTTAGTATGGATAAGAATTATGAGAGTACTAAAGGAAGTGTCAGTGTTAGAGGAGATTCACTTGAGAGTGCGAAAACTAGTGTGAGCCGGGCAAGTGATAGCAGTGGACTTAGTGATGACAGTAATTGGAGCAACATCATGGGGAGTGCAAATAAACCTCATAAAGGAAATGATCCTAGGTGGAAGGCTATACTTGCCATTAGAGCACGAGATGGAATTTTAGGCATGAATCACTTTAGATTACTTAAGCGGCTTGGTTGTGGTGACATTGGTAGTGTGTATCTCTCGGAGCTTAGTGGTACCCGTTGTTTCTTTGCAATGAAAGTAATGGACAAGGCATCCCTTGCAATGAGGAAGAAGTTGACCAGGGCTCAGACAGAGAGGGAAATTTTGCAATTATTAGATCACCCATTTCTACCAACTTTGTATACACATTTTGAGACTGACAGATTCTCATGTTTGGTCATGGAATACTGTCCTGGTGGAGATCTGCATACTTTAAGGCAACGGCAGCCCGGGAAGCATTTTTCTGAATATGCTGCAAGGTGTGCACTTTTTCTTAATGTTTTTGCATTTTTATGCTAAAATAGCTGCATCCAATGTTGAAGAGTGGTGTTTGGGGTAAGTATTTTTCTAAACTAATTAGTTGATAGTGTTTACATTCTTCTAGGGCATAGTGGATGCTGAATCACTTTTTAATGATGATCTATTGATATTCAAGTATGTTTGAGAGATCTGTATTTGTCTGCTTCTCATACTATGTTGATGTGATTCTCTGCATGATACAGCTTCCAAGGTGTTTCCTAATAACATTACAACTTCTATGGCTACTTAATCACCGGTTCCTTTCTCTCTATAGGTTTTATGCTGCAGAAGTTCTGTTGGCACTTGAATATCTCCACATGCTTGGAGTTGTCTACAGGGATTTGAAACCTGAAAATGTTCTTGTTCGTGATGACGGGCACATAATGCTTTCAGACTTTGACCTTTCGCTTAGATGTGCAGTTTCGCCTACCCTGATAAGGACAGCTTTTGATTCTGATCCTGCAAAGCGGGGTGCTGGTGGTGCATTCTGTGTGCAGCCTGCCTGTATAGAACCCTCATCAGTGTGCATCCAGCCAGCGTGCTTTATTCCTCGCTTATTCCCTCAGAAAAGTAAGAAGAAAACCAGAAAGCCTAGAGCAGAACTTGGTTTGCCTGCTAGTGCACTTCCGGAGCTTGTAGCAGAACCAACTGCAGCCCGATCTATGTCTTTTGTAGGGACTCACGAATACCTAGCTCCAGAGATAATCAAGGGAGAAGGTCATGGCAGTGCCGTTGATTGGTGGACGTTTGGCATTTTCTTGCACGAACTTCTGTATGGTAAAACCCCATTCAAAGGCTCAGGAAACCGTGCTACATTGTTCAATGTGGTTGGACAGCAGCTCAGATTCCCTGACTCACCCGCAACTAGTTATGCAAGCCGGGATTTGATCCGAGGCTTGCTGGTGAAAGAACCACAGCACAGGCTTGGGGTGAAACGAGGTGCGAGTGAGATCAAGCAACACCCTTTTTTTGAAGGTGTGAATTGGGCACTTATAAGGTGCAGCACACCACCAGAAGTGCCAAGACCAGTAGAAACTGAATTATCTGGGAAATTTGGACCTGTTGATCCAATAGGGGTAGGAAGCAGCAGCAAGAGAATAGTAGGAACAGATATGAAATCTGGGGGTAAATTTCTTGACTTTGAGTTCTTCTGATACATGGAAATGATGTCTGTGTTCTAGTAACATCCTTAGTTTTTATGTTATAAGAACATGACTGCATTGCTGCTCTCTTGTCAGGATGCTCACAAGGTTAAGAAAAAAAAAATCAATTGGAAATCAGTAGCTTTGATTCACAAAAATTTTCATGCAGTGGATTGCAATTAGTATGTTTCAATCTTTACATAGACCCCCAGACGACTTGTGCCATTCTCATTTTAAAAGAGTCGGTGTAGAATTCGGGGTTGGTATTTGGGCCTTGCCCATTCTAGACCTGTGTTGACGGATGGTCAAGCTCGAGTTGATTGGGTTTTAGGATAAGGCCAGGCCGGAGATGGGCCTCCTCCCTAGTGTAGATATCGAAGTTCTGTTATAAGCCCATTCTAAGTGGTGACCAGTATGCTTTCGGTGCCATGAACGCCCTCAAATCCTCTGTACCTCTTCCTCTATACTTATTTTGTGCCCATTGCATCTGAGTCATCCATTTATGTGAGACCATATGTGTGGATGGCTCATATGCAATGAACATAGAGTAGGCGGAAGAAGGGTACAGAGAATCATGTCCCACCATGAACACTCAAGGGTAGCACCGACCCCCTAAACTGAAGCCTGATCTTAACTTTGAATCTAGATATTGATTTCTGGGTCAGAATCAGACTTAAGTTTAACTGCCATCTTGGAACATAGAGAAGGTTATTGTTAGACAGTGTAGAGACTTCAGGCCCGGGGAGCACATTACTCGGGCCTTTTTGATATTTTGTTACTTTTTATGAGGTTTGGTTGGGTCTTCACGGGCTATCGACAGAATCCGACTCGTTAAAGTTCGAGTTTGAGGTCGAAATTTTTTAAAACTTGACATCGATTCAGTTTAAATATAATTTGAAAATTCAAATTAAGTTAATTTAGAAAAGTCTAATAGAAAAATGATGCAAGAGAACCACATCAACATCATCCAGTATGAATCTCGTTAATATCCCGAACTCTAAAGAGGTCCAGTGATACGCAAGATTAACCTTAACTAACAGAGAGAATCATATCGGTAATGTTTATATAGGCATATGATTTGTTCATGGATTAAGGTAATAACATTCTAAATAATTAATCCTTTCCTATAGAAGGACGACAGTTTGTAAGAGATCCGACAAGTTTCAGGTATCCGGTAGGAGTTGGGAGCAGAGGTTTCGGGTCAAACATAAATAGGAAGCAATGAAAAAAGGACTAGTGTTTCTGACATCTCCAACATGAAAAACTGTTTAAACATTAAAGATTGGAAAGAATGCAATCTTTGAAGAGTAGGGAAACAAAAGGATGCAGTATGAGCATGGCTTATTCAACAATTGCTGAAATTGTGGAATCAACCGATACAACACAATCAAAGTAAATTCCTATACACAGACTTCTTTTAAAAACATATGATCAAACCTCAAAACGGCTCTCCACTTATATATACATTTTCAATATCATCAAAAGAATTGGGTAATGATCTATTTGATTGCATAAGAGCGGTTGCATACCAGTTCAATTGCTTCTGTGAATAATGAAGAAAAACTGGTCAATGCCTGGAAAACCCCTGGCAAGCCTGTCTGAAGATTGTTAAGTGTCATTGCTCTTGTTACCTCCACGGCCTTGGCATGCCTCAGCATCTCATCTTCCACTCGCCTTTGGCAATTTGCAAGCTCAGATTTCTTCTCAGCCAAAGGATCTCGAGCATCCAGCGCATGTACGTTCTCCGGGCTGGTATCTGGAAGACCGATACCAACCATTGAGTAAGACTGGTAGTATTTCCTCTCTATATTACGGAGAGATGAAGCCTTCTTCTCCAATTCCTTTGATGTAGTGTCCGTCCGCTTTTTGATTTTGAGCTCCTCAGTTTGTTTTACGAATATCACATGGACAACATTGATAAAACTCTTGATAGCCTCTGAAGCAACAGTGTCAGGAACACGATCGAGGGCAAGCTTCCACTCATCCAAGAAAGTATACACCTCGGAGTGCTCCACGGCAGTGTTGATATTGTCATTGTTCAGTGGAAGAAGAGTAAGCTTGAACCAGCCATGGATGGAGTGAATGAAGTCCCTTTGGAACTTTATTAGGCGGCAGAAACTGGAATGCCACGTGCATACGGCAGACTCAAGATCTCGAGTTGCCTGTCTGTGAAGCTCGGAAGTCAATTCACCCTTGACTGATCTGTTCACCAGGCCACGAACTTGTTGCACAATGTGGTTCTGCACTTCATGGTACTGGTGCATGGACCTCCACATGTACATGAATCTGCATTAATCAAGCTTTTAAAAACATCCAATGATCACAACTCAGCACCAAAACAGATGTAGCATCCAGTGGGAGGGTTCAGATTTTTCAAACATGTTATAAGGGGATTACAGAATTGGCAAACCAAAACTACAGGCCAAATGCAGCAAATACAAACAGTGGGGGTGAGAAACTAAGACAGTTCCTGTAACAATTATTCGATGTCTCCGCTAAAAACGCAAGTTAACCATATGCGATCTTCTTGTGATGCAAATTAATGGGTAATATTAACTTCAATAATCATTTCCAGTCCATGAATGCCTAACAGCTGAGGAAACTGAACCGAGAATTATAATTCAACCTCGATGGGCCAGGAATTCAGCTGGAAAAAGAACATAAAAGAGATGCAGAATCGGGGCGTGCATCCTGAAACTCAAGGACAAGGCACATGTGTTACAGACAAGATGAAGCCAGTGGCTGGCCTGACAGAATTGTGATGATTAATGAATGCTTCAACTACCTCAAGGAAAGGAAGTAACATAGACAAGAAAAAACACTAAAATCTGGAAAAGAAAATGATACCAACACCAGGAAATTATCCCGTGATCCGGAAATTATTCCATAATGCAACAAAGAAAATGTTCCCAAGTGCAGTTCCTAGCACCAAATTTGTCTCCCTCTGTAAATCTCATACTGCATTCACAAACCGACGAGATTAAAAAACGAATCAACATACCCATGACACAGTTCTACCAACTGAGGAACAAGATCGGAGTCCCGAAGCCCAACGATGGCCGTGGAAGTGGTAGAAACAGCTTGAGATGTGACGAAAATTAAAGACTGCAGTCTCGTTATCGAAGCCTTCGTCTTGTCTAACTTACTATCATCCTCCCCCTTATACTCCTGACTTTGCAGTGTGGATAGCTTCTTCTCATGCTCAATCTTGACACCTTCTCTAGACTACATAAATTCCAAAAACACAATTACATTCATCAATCAGAAACTATTTAGCATTTATCAATCAACATTTCCAAGGTTTCCTTATGTTTATTACATGATAAAGTCATTGTAAGACAACCCGTCTAATGTTCTAAAGAGCATAATCCTAAATTGTTGTCCAAAGACAACATCAAGATTAAAAGATAAAAAAGGATCGTTACAAACGGATCCAATTACAATACCTTTTTCGCCATTAACAAGTACAGTCTCTTTTTATGTAAAAAGAAGGTGACTTTGGACCGACCACAACCACACATCCCTAGGACAAGCAATCCTCGTCAATCCGATGGATTGAGAAGGGTATTCAAATCCAGAAAAGCTTTTGAATATTCAGACAAAAAGAAAAGGCTCGACAGGTAATTGCGGAGACCGACAAGTATTAAGAGTAACATCCACCGACCAAATCAAAACCAGGAAGTAATCAACACCCCAAGTATTTTATCTGTCCTAAAAACCTAAAGAAACGACAAAAATATAGCAATCATCTTACCAGTAACTGCACTAGTCTACAAGGAAAGCAAGTACCTTCACTTCCTCGTAGAGCTTCTTTTCCCAAGCTAAGAGGCGATCCATTGTAGAACAGAGACTTCTGGGTCCACCCGGTTGATTAAGCAAACCCGGGTCGAGCCGGTACTTAACCGCCAGTGGGGGTTTTAACGTCCAACTCGAACTCAGATTGCTCAGTACACTCGTTGAATGATACACCGTTTCTACCATTTTTTTCAAATTTAAACAGAAACTTTAATTAATTATTTAATAATAATAATAATAATAATGAAAGTCTTACTCTTTAGTTGTCTGAAACTCCGATCAAGTTGTGCTCTCCCGATCTCGAGCATCTCCGACACCTGGTCGCCGGCAGCAGCAGCCTTATCGAAATTCTCCTTAATTGCTTCAACTATCTCCTTCAAATCCTTATGCCTTACCACCATCTTCATGTCGGAGAGCTCCCCGGTCTTAAAGCTCGCCGACGACCAAGCCTCGTCCGACTTGTCGGTCTTACTCGCATTTCGAGCCATTGGAGGCTGTTTAACCGATTCTGCCCGAACCGACGGCCCGAAATTCGATCGGGTCCCGATCTCGGATCTGGACTCTCCATTCTCCACCTCCTCTTCGACGTTGTCGTCTTCGTCCGACGAGCTCGTGGTGCTGAAGTGGTCGTGATCGCCCCATTCGCTACACTGAACTTCCTCTCTCTCAGTCTGTTCGTCAGCAACTGAGTGATGCTTTCTGATGTTGCTGTCATATCTTTTGTTGTAGAAGTCGTACTCCGACCTCTCCGTCTCGGTTTCGGTGTCCATGTCATCGTCTGCGTCCAAGTGGTGACGTCCGAATGCGTCGTTTTGGCTTTGGCTTCGTGCTTTTCGGTTAAAGAACTCCGAGTCTGGAGGTGATGGAGGGTAGAATTTTTCCCAGTTCCACACGGAAGACGCTTGTGAAGGTGTACTTGAATACGTTGAATTCGCTTGATAAGCTGTCGGATACTCGAAATTCGATCTCTGACTCCTCGGAGACGACGAGAAGCTCGACTCCGACAGTATGTGAGGAAGCTTCGCCGGCTTACGCCGGCGAGTGGCGGCGCCAGTGAGGACGGGAGGGAGCTTAGAGCTTGCTATCGACGGAGAATACGGTGGTGGTGGTGGCGGCGGGTGGAGAGACGGCGACGGTGACGGAGAGGGACGGACAGGGACGCGAGGAGGAATCGAATTGGAGGTGACGGAAGGAGCAGTGCTTGGGCTTGGATTGCCGAGGAAGACCGCGGGACTTTGCTCGGAGACTGAGAGAGGTTCGCCAGCTGCAAAAGAGCAGAGAGCTGACCCGGTGACGCGGAGGGAGCGGCAGTAATCAGCGTGCGCGGCGGCGAGATGGTGGCGCGCGTAGACAGCTTCCTTGATGAGGCGTCGCCGATCTTTGCACCGCCTCACCGTATCTTCATTGTCCAGCTTCGACGACGTACAACCCATGTCGATATCGAACACGAAACAGAAGCAAAAATGGTTTGTCTCACACTCTCACTGTAAGCGAGCGACGAAGACACTCATGTGGTTATAATAGATTAATAGTTTGGTCCTTGTCTCGGACAATTAACGTCCCATCTCTGCTGCAGTGTTTTGTTTCTATCTCTTGTCTGTCTTGTGCTACAAAGGACAGACCAATCCGATAGGGACAGTAGTCATATAAAATTTTTAGGTCTTGATTAATGTAATAATGTTTGATTAGTGTGTGATTACTGATTAGTGTGTTTGTTGGCTAATATCATGATAAGGTGGATCTTAGAGGAATATTGGGTGGACCCACTAAGTGATTATATCTAATCAGGTGCACTGTTGGATTTTGTTTCTTTTCTTCAAGTAGACTGTTTATCTAAACTTTTCATGGATCGTGTCATGGACCCGTTGAAGAATGGAATTGGCCATTTTTAAATTCAAATTTAACATAAATTTAATTTTCTTGAATTTAAACTTAATTTATATTTGCTTAGAGTTTATATAAAACTTGGTTAAATTTGAATAATCCAATTTAATTTATTTTTATTTAATAATATATACTTTTTTATTAAAAAGATTAACTTGGCTCTAATATAGATCTATATTTAATTTGGATTAATCTTGATATTACGATATTCTTAAAAAAATTTATATATAAAAGGTGAGTTTTGGAGTAATCGGTAAAGTTGTTCTTTTGTGACCATAAAGTCACATGTTAAATTTTTAAAATTTTTTATATAAAAGTGTCACAGCGAAGATGAAAATATATTATTAAAAATAGACTGGAGTCTATTAAAAAATAATTTAGAAAGAAAATATTTTATTAAAATTTAAATAAAAACTTAAAATTTCACAAAAATATTTTTTTTTGAGTAAGTGGTGGATTTTTTTACGTGAGTCATTTAGAAATAATCTTTTTATTAGTTAGGGGCAAAGCTGAGTACTACTAGATCTCTCCTGCTTTTGGACTTGGGGTTCTAGGATCGATAATTAGATGTGTTGATTCTAGTTTTTCTATTCGGACTTTACAATTTTTAATTTCTTGTAATATTTCGAGTTGAATTTGTGTAAACTGTTCTATTTTATTTTCTATTACATTTTGTTGTTCTATTAACTCTGAAATTAATTGTGTTAGATTTCCTAGTGAACTCATAATTTTTCTTGTAAATATTGAGTTAGGGTTGTAAGTTGATTGGTGATTGTTTCTAATCGTCTTTCATTGTATTCATTTGAAGGTTGAGTAATCCTAATTGGGTCTGGTATAGATCGAGGAATAGAAAATGAAGTTGATCTGGTTAAAGATGGAATATTTAAAGATGTTGCGGAAAAAGAGTGTCTTCTGTTTATGGGTGATTGTATAATAGGATATTGAATTGCAGGTAAAGGTGTAAGTTTTTGCTGAAATTTTGTTCCTACTTTTGCTACTTCGGTAAATAATTGATCCAAATATATTTGTTCTGTTTCTTTGAACTCAATACTATGATGTGAATTTGTCAAAGCATAACTAATTTGATAAGTTATAGAAAACGGGTATTGTCCTTCTAACATTAAATTTTCTTTATAAAATTTATAAGCAATAGTGATTGTTTGATCTAACTCTTGTGAAATAAGAGGGATTCCTAATTTTAATCGAGTATTAAATTTAATTTTGCCATAGGCTAAATTTCCATTCATGATTCCTAAAATTTGGTTATTAAGATCTGTCATACGTTCATCTAAAATAGCCATTCTAATTGGTGAATCTATACCTTCTTGAAAAGTTGATTTTAATAAGATTTGTATAGTAGAAAGATGAATATAGCCAATTTTTCGTCTATGTTTTTCTGGTATTTGTAATAGTTGTCTACTGATTTGCTCTTGATCTATTAAATTAATTCTTAATTTGCCATTACATTGATCTATTCTAACTGGGGTTTCATAAACCATTTTTCCAAAATAAATAATATTTTCACGGGTAAATAGATTTCGAAAAATAGATGTTTTATGAATATCTTGTCCTGTCTTAAGATCTAATTGAGTCTTAGCTATTTGTTTTTTCTTGTCATTGTTTACTAATGTGGTCATTTGAAAAGTTCCTACTGCTTCAGATAATTCTAATGTATCTACATCGAGTACCTTAGAGGTTTCTCGAGACATATTAATGCCTATTATGATATTCAAGGTGTCTATCGTAAAGTGTTTCTAAAGAAGTTAATAAAGTTGTATATAGTAGTAATAATGCTCTGAAAGTTTCTAATGCTTGATAATAAGGTCTAAAAGCATTTCTATTTATACCTGAAAAGCGTAAATAATCAAGTCTTTCTTCATAATAAGAAATTTTGTCATTAATCTTATCGATAATATCTTCAGTGCTAATTAATGATTCTCTAATAATAAAACAAATGGGACAATTAGTCATGTTAGAATTCTAAAGTGTAATAATCATATTCGTTATCAAAAGGTGGGTAATCAAAAGGATTATGTCTATCTAGTTCACTGTCACTATATGGTCTATTATTCTCGTAATTATCAATACTATCAATACTATCTATATCACTGTTATCTGATATACTATGAGGATATGTAGGTTCTGGGTTATATTCTATATCACTATCTGATGTATATGTTCCGACATATTCTTCTGGAAAGAGAACGGGTGCTTGAA
>JANKOE010000009.1:50252355-50307245 GCA_026284465.1 Erythroxylum citrifolium | reverse complement strand
AGGGTCTGGGGAGGTCCGATAATACGCAGCCTTACCCCTACATAGTAGAGAGGCTGTTTCCGGTGGACCCACACACAAATGAGACAATATAATAATGATGCAAGTAACATAAACAATTCAAAACTATAAAAATAAATAAAAATAAAATATAGTTAAAATTAAAGTACTTTTTATTTTTATGTTACCAAACAGTCTACTGTATGAAGCTCTTTCAAAAAAGTTCTTTTTTAAATGACAACCAAACAGTCAATTGACTTCTTAAAAAAGTTCTTCTCAGAAAAAATCTCTATTAATAATAGCTCTACTGATATAAACCCAATGAAACATAAGTTAAATATAAATACGACCATAGCTGAGTTGGACTGAGTTTATTGGTCTCGTTAATTTGAACTCTCTTGTAAGGTAGCATAAGTTTAATTTAAAATATAATATTTAAATAATATTGCTATAAATCTTATATAAAATCATTTTGTTTTCATCTTAAATTTCTTAAATCTATAAATTATAATAACATTATTTTGAGAACAAAGTAATTCTATTTAAATTAAGTTACGAACTTACCCTCATTTTCAATTCTAATCCGAAACTCAATTAGCTCAAATTTAATTTGTTAATTTTTATTAATCTTGTCTAGATCAAAATTTTGAATTCTAATTAATCATTATAAAATTATTATTGTAATGTCTCTTTAATTTTTAAAATTAATGCAATATTTTTAATTTTAATATTTTGATAATTATTTCCTTAAACTCATTTCATTACTTTTTTGGCCTGTGAGACCAATATCACTTTATTAATATTATTTAAGGTGTTCTTAATTAAGCTTTAACAACATTAATCATGAAATATATAATATACTAATTAATATTTATTTAAATTTAAATTTAAAAAAAGGTAAGAAATATGACATAGTTGTAATTTCATAGAAATATTCCAATACTTTCAAATGTAATAGAATGTAAAATCTTAAAATATATTAAAGCATGATAAAAATAAAATAAAATAGCTTAAGCTAGTTCATGAAATAAACATGTAATCTTGTTTGGATGGTAAGATAAATTTTTAAATTCTAATTTCTTTATTCTATATATATATATATTAAGTTTATCAATCATGTTAAGGTAAATAAATTAATTAATAAAAAGAGAGCAGTAAGGTTAATATTCTTTAAAATTTTGTCATATTTCAAAGAAGTAAAAAATAATTAAAAATTTTAACTGGTGATTTAACTGTATAAATCTTGAATCATTCAATTTTTCAGTTCAGTTTTTAACTTTTCGGTTTGATTTACTTAAATAATTCTTGTTTTTAAAAGCTAACTAATTAATTAATTGATTGATTAATCTTTTTTAATTAATAACTTTTTATAAACCAAAATAAGTAAATTAATTATAATTTAATAGTACTTTTTAATTAAACTTTAAATTTTATAAATAAAGATAATTTCTTCAATTATATTTCAAATTCTTTAATTTTATTTAATCTTTAGCCAGTTTAACAACGGTCTAATATTACTTGAACTTTTTAAATCTTAAATTTTTTATATTTTCGTATAATTTTAAAAACATTTATTAAAGTAAAAAATGAATTAAATTAATGGATTGGGGACATCCAAAGCCGCCAATACTATAATGAGAAAAAAGAACAAAAAACATATTTAAATTCGCCTGTCACTTGTCCAGCTCAGCTCTTCGCTTCCGTTTTAGAGACATGTTATCCAACTCCGACGACGAAGACGACGAGCCAGACGGTTCCAGCAAGCGGCGCTTATTAGTGACTCTAACTGGCTCATAGTCACTGGACCCGATCAAATGCGGAAAGTTTAGCTTAGCTTTTGAGCCTCGCATATTAAAAGCGGCTCTGTCATAAGCCAAAGCTGCGTCCTCCGGTGTTTCGTACGTTCCAAGCCAAACTCTCGCGCCATTTTTCTTAGGATCTCTTACCTCCGCCGCGAAACTCCCCCACGGCCTCCTCCTCACTCCCATGTATAGCCTCCCTCTAGACGGGGGCGGTGCTTTAGACGCAATCGCCGCCGCTTCCTCCGAGTCAAAGGTGACAGTTGTTGCCGTAGGTGTTAGAAGATTAACAGTAGGATCATCTTGCGAGTCAATGAACGAAGTCGTTGGACCATCACACGACGTTGTTGGACTCATATTGTCAACTAATAACAACAGATCACTCCAGTTTTCCGTCGTCAAGAGATGGTTAAAGTCGGAGTCCCTATGATCATCAACGGACGACGTCGTTGGGTCCTTAGACGACGTAGTTTTACTGATATCGTCGGCGGAAAATAAGAGGAGATCAGTCCAGTTGTTGTCAGAGTAAGTCATAAAGAGCTCGTTAATGTTGAAGTTCCCGTAATATAACGGCGAATTGCCGTCGTTAATCTCCGTTAAATCATCTTCTAGAAGGTGCCTGCGAATGGACTCCAAGAGAGCACTGTCTGATTCAGCCATTTTTTCCGACACTCGAAGCTCCAGTAGATGTACTTGAGTGTGGATTGTTTTGAATGTGACTTCTGATGTGGACCAGTAGTGTACTTACTCTTTATAGGTCACGGGAAGCCTGGAAGCATGCAAAATCAGGCATTTTTGCGTTTTTTATTATTAATTATTCGTTTCCTTGAAGCTTCCTTTTGAGCATGTTTGGTTTCAATCTGAGTTGCATGTTTTTTTTATGCTATATAAATAGTAATATTTTATATGCACTAAAGCTTTCGATTAATTTTAAAATTTAACAAAATAAATTAATAATGTTTGAGTTAATCAATCCATCTTGATAGCATAATAATATAAGTGATAATAGGTTGAAAAGTGTTTACTATTTTAATTTTTTAATTTAGTGCAAAGCTTTTTACAATTTTTAATTTAATAACTAATCTTTTTAAATTTATATAAATTAAGTTAATAGGTTATTTTTGTTAATTTACCATATTTATTAAATATCTATTAGTCACATCAACTAAAATAACTTTTTGATCTAATTTGTAAAAAGTTGAAAAAATCTCAAAAGATTCCGTACGTTTAAATTTGCTTTGTCTAACTGTAATAAGTAATAACTCGTCTCAATTTTGACGAAGATGATTGATAAGGAATAAAAATGTTTAAATATAAAAAAATTCACTTAAATTAAATTCATATCATTAACCACCTATCATGTCACCGCTTTGATACCACGTATAATACGTAATGATACCTTAATTATGTATCTCGGATCGAATGTGAAAGAGCAAGAAACAAAGAAATGTGAAAAATACCTAATTTCGGTCTTCGTAACTTCAAACGAGCTTCTCGAAGTCGAAATGAAGTTCTTTTAACTGACTAGTGAATCTTTATACTTACGATTGATATTAGAGCAACTACAGGAAACCTTAACTTTTATATATTGCATCCATATCGAATTTCCCATTATAAGACCGATATGGGTCCTGTCCACAATAACTGAGATATATTTTTTAGACAGACTTCGACCTATTGATTTAGATCATTTTTTAAGCCATTTTATTATCTTTATCTGGATCAAATTACGTAACTTAACTAATAATTTATTAAAAAAACCAAAAAATGCAATTAATATTTAATAGTTGTCTAACTTTATGAAAAATAACAAAATTGTCCAACACTTTGACAGTGCATTTTTTTGTTACATCGGAATTTCCTTAGTAAGATCTATGCACTGTGGAATGTCAATGTTAAGAGATTTAAGTGATATTTGTAGGTTGGGGCCTTGAACTCAAAGCGTGACAATCCAATATTAATTTATATGTTTTAATTATTCATCGCTTTCAAGTTTGAAGCTTCGTTCTGGGATGGTTTTGAGTCACGTTTTTTTTATAATCATTATATATTTATATTTTACCCGTTAAGTTAATTAAACAAAATATGAAAACACATGATAATTAATGTATTATAATTTAATTAGTTTATTGATTTTTATTATCACGTGTTTAATTGTTAAATATATCCTTAAATAATTTGATTACTTTCTTTACTAAACACGTGCCTAATTATTTGTCCAAATTTGGGAAATGACATACAACATGCAACCTAAACATAAATGAAATAGCGTTTGATAAAGCAAATGATGACGTTAGTTTCAACGTTTCTTTCCTAAAGCAGATTCTGCGATCCTTCGATATAAAACTGCACGTTCTGACTTTAGACAATTTAATTATTATTATTGTGATGTCAAATATAAGGATAATTTATAATATTTATTTTTGTTTATATATGTGTTAAAATCAATTTTTTAAAAACCGAATCGTAAGTTAAATCGGTAAGATAAAGTAGTTTAAAGTTTAAAAGATTCAACCAATATTAAATCGTTATAAAATGAGCTAAAAATGAATAAAATTAAAATAGTTCAAATATGATTGAAAGAAATTGAGGAAAATTTGAAGTTTAATTAAAAAAGAAATTATTAAATATAAGTTATTTGATTTATTTTAGTTTATAAGAAATTATTAAGTTACAATTGGTTAATTTTTTGCAACAAGAATTATTAACGTAAATAGAATTAAAAATTTGAAAATCGAATTAAAAATTTAGAAGGTTCAAAATTTTTACCATTGAATCGGTCGAGTTTGTTAATGATTGGTTAAATTTTTTAGTGAATGTAAAAATTTACTGATTATATTTTAAATAAATTAACAATTTATTGTAAAATAAAATAAAAGTTTAATGTGCTAATAAACCAAAATGTTTTTAGAATAATCTTAAAAAGTAATATTCGTTAAATTCAACCTTTAATTCATTACTAAATTAATGTTTTTTTAATTATTTCTAATTATTTAATTAATCTATATTCATTACACCATGATTAGTATGGTATTTGTTGATAAACACAAACTTTAGTTAATTAATAATGCCTATTAGTTTCTCGTCGTCATTATCTATCGATTGGCAAAATTATCCATAAGAGTGAGTTATATTTTTATTAAATTAAAACATTTAATATTCGTATATTATAAAACTGAATAAATTTTAATTTTTAAATATAATTTATTCTAACATAAAAAAGGGAAAAGTTTGGTTTCCATGCATAAATGCGTGCATGTCAAATACTCCATCTCAACGTTTGGTCGAGTTGCCTAATATTAGTCTGGCATCAGATCAGTTGTTCCGTAAATGCTGTGCTTGTGCTATTTTGAGATTAAAACATTGACGTTTTAATTAAACCAAACCTTTCGGTTTTACTTGGCTCACCTTTTGCCTAAGCCAAGCTGACGCTCCTTCTCTCCTTTCATTTTGCTTCCTGCCTCAAGGAACCAGCGCAGTCCTTGAAGACCTCTTAATAACGGCTAGATTCGTTATCGTTCACCTTCTAGAATCTGGCACCACTGACGCTACTTCCCCCGATAAGATGCTTAAACGCCCTCCGCCTCACGATTTATTTCCTGACCCTCCGCCTCACGGTATGAATTATGTTGAAAATGCGTTATCTGTGTGACATTAACATGGATTGTAGAGTGTCTGCATTATCTGGATTATGGGACTAACTAGAGGAGTTTGTTCCTAGATAGATTTGCATTAGAGCAAAACCTAGAAGAGGAGATCACTAGTAGTTAAAATTAATAATGAATGAATTTAACCATTGACAAAATTTGTATTTCTTTCAATAGGCTATATATGATATGAATATAGTTGGAGAGACTGGTTCCCTATGTTATCTTCATGTTGTGGAAGATAGGAAAATTTGTTAATCATCTTCAGAAAGAAGATTATTACTGGTCTTAATAGAATTTCAACATCGACAAACTTGTTGGAGCATTGATAAATTGTTGTTGATTTTTAGACATGAAAACAAATAATAAGGCTTAAAGTTGAAAAGAAATAAATGTAAGACATATTTACCATTACATGTCTCAAGCACAAGTCATAAAAAATTATTTAAATGCTTTAGTATGACAATTATGTTTATGTTAAACTATAAAAAGAAAACATGTAACTTACAAAACTTCATTTACTTCAAGCATACTTCAAATCCTTTGTTTCATTTCAGTGCCCACGAATTTAGCCACGCACGGGGATGACTAATTAAGTCATCCCGTGACAAGCCTACACTGCTGCCACTGTCCACTGCTCACGAGACCACATCCTATTCCTACCAAGCTTCACAAAGTTGGGATAGACTAATTCATACAAAAGATCTAAACCGGTATCAGAATGAACAACAAATATGGGAGTTGCACCAAAATTCAGGTCTTTGCGCCACTGAATTGGCATTGAATTGGAAAATTTTTATATACAAAGACATACTAGCTTGTCTTAGATAACTCTAGAAATTTACAGTAGTCAAACATTAATAGTTCTTTAGCACACATGCTACCAACTGTCTGCTCAATATTTGTTTTATTAAGTTATCTCCATATATCAATAGGTCTCATAACCACGCAGCTAAAAGTGCAGATAATGAAAACTTAGCACAAAACCACTGAATTTTCATAGCGTTAAACAGACCATGATATGACTATGATACTATAGAGCAAACCTTATTTTCTGTATCCTAAAATAGTAGAAATTTCCCCATTCTTGGATACTGCTTGATATATACTGCTTGGGAAGGCCCTTATTGATGCTTTGATATATACTGCTTGGATTACGCGAGTGTAAAGCCGACACGATTGGAATCAACAAAGCCAGCCTATGCATAATGATCATCTAGTTAGCATTCTAAACGTAGAGGAGTCCCAAACTTAAAAAATGTTCGCACCATATGGACTTCAAATCATGTAGTACCTCAGCAGCCCTTTTAAAGAAGAATGAAGCATTTATGATGATTATTTAATGATGGATTGATTGTGAAAATGATGTTTGAAGTGTGCTGGACGTTAATGAACAAGTGGATACATCCTGTTCTGTTTTGTGTAAATGATAAATAATAATTTATAAGTTGTAGTATGGATGATTTTGTATTGAAATTGAGCTGAAATGGAAGCAGGAATGAAGAGGAGATAATGAATGCTTAAGCTAGAAATGATAGATTAAGCAAAAGAGATGAACTAGGATGAAAATGATGATGAAGTGTGTAGGAATATGCTAGATGGAGTACTTTCATCAAACATGTATCTGTATTTTAGCCATATATTGATCTGTATATATCCAAATAAGATGATTTTAAGTTTAGATTAAACTAGAGATAAATGGCTATATTTTTCATGAGGAATTGAATTTGAATTCTATCTTTAAGGGTTTCATAATTTGGCTTGAAGTTGAGTACAATGTGCTGTCACGGTTTGGGAACAACCTGTAGTATTTTCGGTATAACTTGCAGAATACTGAACCAAACTGCATGAAATTGGTGTCATTAGAAACTTAAGATATAAAGGAACATTTGTTTAGAAGAATGTATTGCCTAAATACCTCATTTTCTTTGTTAAAATAACCATGCAAGATTGATCTAAAAATTTGTTTTGAGAAAAGTTAGATTGATGCTTGAATAAGGGATCATCACATAGTGTACGATTGTGACAAAGAGAAAACATTAGGGAGTTGCACGATGGTACACAAACACGATCGTGATAGAGAAGATGCATTGCTGTTTGACAGCTTTCAACACTCTTCGCTCTTTTGATCACAATTAATACTTAACAATAAAAATTAGTATAATATAAAACTCTATATTATAATAATTTTTATATTAAAATCAAGCCCATGCTCCAACTTTCTGTCCCAAGCCTGAGACAAAATGAGTTGGCTAGGTAGGGCTTGAGGTTTAAATTAAAAATATAAAATAATGCTATTTTTTTAGAATAATCAAGTATCGGGCTGGATCATGTTGGGCCTGAACAGTCGCTTGGGGCTGCTGACCTTGGGCCGGGTCCTTTAGCTAACTCTTATAACTAACCACTTTGGAAGTCTCCAACCTTGCTTACAGAATCCAACACTCTCTTTTTTCGGGTGTTCAAGGCTAAATACTTTCCTAGAGGGAACTTCATGAATGCTTGTTTGGGTTCTAACCCCAGTTTCACATGGAGAGGTATCTTGCAAGCCAAAGAGGTGCTTCACTTAGGGGCCCGAATTCGTATAGGAGATGGGCAGTCCACCAATTTCTGGGTGGACCCGTGGCTACCTAGGGCTTCGCATTTTCACTTGCGTGGCGCCCCAGGGTCTCAGGATCACACTCTGATGGTTCATGACTTCCTTAACGGGGATAATTCTGGTTGGAATGTAGAAAAGCTTCAAGAGGTGTGTTGTGCAGAGGATGTGACGTCCATTTTATCGATCCCCTTAGGCTTGAGGAGTAGGCCCGATAAATGGATTTGGCACTATGATAGGCGGGGGCATTATACTGTTAAGTCCGGTTACTACCAAGCCCTTTCTTTGCAAAAGGGCCCTTATGATGAGCATAATGAGATATGGAAGTTCTTGTGAACCTTAGATATCCCTCCTAAAGTTAAAACATTTATGTGGCGACTTTTAAGGGACATTCTTCCTACCAAAGAGCGACTTTTTAGAAAAGGTATTGATATTGATTCAAGTTGTGGCCACTGTGGAGCTAATGAAGACTGTTTCCATATCTTTGTGGGCTGCTTTGTTGCGAGAGAGATTTGGACTACATTTGGCTTGGATTTTCGATCCTTTGGGTCGACCATGTTTGCCTGTGTTGAGAATGCTTCCAAGGCAGTCCCTGTGTATATCATGAGGAGTGCTTGTATGGTTTTATGGCAATTATGGTGCTGCCGAAATAAACATGTTTGGGAAGCCAAGCTTACACCTTGCTTGCAGGTTCTCGGGTCGGCAGCTTCGTTCCTTCAAACTTGGACAGCGGCACGAGGCTTGTATAACCCGATTTCTATTGTCTCATGCAGGTCCAGCCTTTCTCCCTCGTTGGCCGCCACTAACGCCAGTACTACCCCTGCTGGAGTGTCATGGCAGTGGAACTGTTTTGTTGATGCAGCTATCTTCCCCCACCTGCACCAAAGTGGGTATGGAGCAATTGTCAAAAGTAGAGCCGGCACCATTGAATTTGCTATCTCAGGCTTACACCAGGGAGTCTTTGAGCCCAGGATAGCTGAAGCTATTGCTTGTCGATCCTTTTTGGCCTGGGCTGATCAGCACCTCCACGGACCGTGCTCTATTGCCGTGGATGCTCAGGAAATAGTTTACTCACTTCAATCACCTATGGACGATTCCTCTGATTTTGGTAAAATTATAGATGACTGTTTAAGTATTCTCAAGCGTAAAACTGAGTTTTCAGTGCGCTGGGTTAGTAGGCACTACAATGTCGACGCTCACCAATTAGCTCGACACTCTTATTTGTATGCCCCTGTTCAGGTTTGGGATTATTACCCTACCTTTGATTAATGCAACTTTTCGTTTAGTTAAAAAAAAACCACTTTGGAACGCGATAAGGCTCCTTTTAGGTTATCTCGTAGCAGAGATGGTCGTCAGTCGTCACCAAAAACTGACAAAGACCCTCGAAAATTGTAAGCATTAAGAAAGTGTTGTCCAAAAGCTTATCCTCTATACTATTTAAGGTTAAGAACTAGCATGTTATGGCAGAGAAGAATCCAAAACAGCGTAACTAATACAGTTACTCCACTAGTAGTGTTATCCGATGATCCACATTGAGGTTTCGATGATATGATCCATTTCCCAGAGGCTATATGTACCCTTTTGCAGTCCTCAGTTCCATTCATTGAATAAATGTTGTTCTTGTTCTATTACAGGATCATGAATGTGATGTGATCGAGCTTGGTCTTGTACTGTTTTAAGCGAGCTTATTTTAATTTGAGATAAACTTTCCATTTTTGTTATAGTTTGATCATTCCTATATCTCCGATCTCTCCAAAAACTATGATTTGGTATTATAATTTCTCACAAAATAGAGGCATGATTTTAATTATGATTGATAATAAATTAATTCGGTTTAAATATTTTAATAAAATTTTATAAAAATATGAAATTTTAAATCAAAATTTACAACAAAATCTACTATAAATCTCGTCGGGACGTAGGGTCTGGGAAGATTCTATAATACATAGTCTTATTCCTAACTAGTAGAGAGGCTCTTTCTAAATAACCTATATGTATGAACGAAAAATAAAAAAATAAAGAAAAGAATATAAATAAAATATAAATAAATAAATAAACAGCCATAAAATTAGGAAAGTGAATAAATAAATAAATAAATAAGAAATAAAATAAATATACAAGGGAAAATAGATAAAAACAAATATAAATAATATATAATACTAAAAGAAATAAAAGAGAAAAAATAAAATAAGAAATCATAATAACACTAATAATCATAGATATAATGATACTAATACCACTAAAAGGAATACTAAATATTCTAATAATAATAATAATAACAACAATAATAATATTCATAATATTAATATGAGTAATAAGTAATTACCACTTAGGCTAATTAAAATAGGCATCAGATAAAAAGATATACGATAGTTACCGGAACTTTTCTATGAAGGATTTTTTACTTGAATCATAGCACGTCAAAGTTTTTTATTTTGGGTCATTTTCTTGATAAATTCCAATATTAGCAAATCATTTTTGATCACCTTCTTCTAATTCTTCTTAAGTTTCTTTAATTTTTTCTTACAATCTTGAAGTATGATCATCTCGCATTTTCTCATTGAGGCGTGTGGATATCTCCCTCTTAATATGTTAAATCACCTAAACGTTGACTCTCCTATTCTTGTAATAGAAAAATTATAACAAACCACGAAATTCTTTTATCTTCATGTTCGATAAAAGGAGAGATGGTTGGCATCTCCCCTGACAGGGACGCGAGGAGCCTTCGGGCTTACCTGTTAACAACGCACTCGGTTAAGGCTTCCCACCTTCATGGTGGATCTATAACCAATCTTTTAAATAAAAAAATTCTCTTTATCTTCTATTTGTTATTGTTCCACTAAAAGGGCTAAGTGATCTACTGTAATTTCACAAGTTATGCATACCTCTAAATTCAGTTTCCCACTCAGAAAAGGATTAAGTGATTCATTATAAATTTACAGATAGGCAACATTGAACACTAATCATTCTCTGATTACCTATCAAGCAAGAAAAAGCTTCATCATGATAGAAAGTCGAGAACTATTTGAAGTTAAAGTAGTCACAGTTCTCAGAATACATGAGATTATGGACGGGATTGATTTTCCAACCAGGCTGTTACCGGTGGACCTTTCCTTCATCATCTACTACTCGGCAACACACAAGTTCTATCGCCGAATGTCAAGCAGGAGGAGAATTCTTATTCGCGAAATAGAAGTGGAATCACGTGAGTTGGAGTTTGACACAGACTCATGCCACTTCCAGAACAACTTTGTTTCCAACCTTGATGAACTTCGAGATAATCCAGAGGGAACAAAAACAACGATTAAGAGTGAGGATACGTATGTTGATATGGTTGAGGCTTTAATAAATGAGACTCGCAAGTTCGTTTTCGGGGTCTTGGAGAAACACCACTACTTGCACCTATGTTGTCAGATAGCTCAGGTTCAAGAGGTTGATTTCCAGGAAACGGACCTGTTCTATTGCTCTATATATATATAATGAGGCGGATCTAATAGACGAAACTGTTAGAGAGGCAGTTCTGAAACTTGAGAGAATCAATTCACAGATGATACTAACTAATGGGAAGGGACTGCGACTACAGTCGGTGAATGTTGGCAAGAAAAGTAGAGAGCTGTGTGCAATTTGTTTGGAGGAGATCAGAGGGTCAGCGACAAGAATGATTTGTAAACACCTGTTTCATGGGCCGTGCTTAGCCATGTGGTTGTCCGAAAGAAATTGTTGTCCGTGTTGCCGTTCTGAATTGCCTATGAATCGATGTCTGGAACTATAGTTTTCTTTTTCTTTTTCCTTTGCTATAGATTGTTTCTTAGGTAATTGAGTTTGAATGAATGTTAATGTTTTCCTTACTTTTGTTATTTTGTCTTTAAATTTGTTGGATCCGAATGACCAGACCTTATAAGTTTGTGGTGACCTGAATTGGAGAAAAACGGAAATCAGTGTTGGGCTTGGGGCTTGGGCGGTTAGACCGGATTAATTTTAGGATACACGAGGGGTTTATTATTTAAAATAAAAATAAAAAACTTAGATATAAGGATTCCATTTGTATCGTTTCTTTCACAGTGAAATTCTCTCTGCTCTTGCACGAGAACATAGGCATCATTGACCGAAACTCATTAAATCTTTGTGTCGTTTTTATTTATTTTCAGTGCTTTGAGTGTGTGATTGTGCGAGTGATTATTATTGCGATTTATCTAACGCTCAGAGAATGTGTTGCAGCCAGTAATCACGAAATGTGATAAATCAGTCATCAATTAGCTTTTTTGTCTCCAAAAACTGGCAAAGACCCTCGAAAACTGTAAGCAGAAGAAAGTGTTGTCCAAAAGCTTATCCTCTTACTATTTAAGGTAATGAACTAACATGTTATGGCAGAGAAGAATCCAAAACAACGTAACTAATACTGTTACTCCACTAGTACTACTATTCGATGATCCATCCACATTGCGGTTTCGATGATATGGTAGCTATGGCCTATGGTTCAGTTCATGGCGGAACCAATAGCCGTAGTGACTTGTGGGCAAGTGGACTCGTATTTGGCCGGTTGCATTCCCTTTTTAACGGTCGGAGGATCTCCGTCATCAGCATGATGCAATGGAGTGAAGTCTGTGATAAAAATCACGAATACTCCATCAAACACAACTCAGAAACAACAAGAAATGAAGAAACATGAAGAATCAAAGAAGAGTATGTCTGAAGTTTGAATAGTGAAAGAGAGAGAGGCTCTCGAAGTTTCTATTTCAATCAGAACACAAGTGATTCAGACAAAGCACACGTGACACATTACAAGTCAGAAACATAAGGTTAAAGCACAGTCGTTTAACACATGTCTGAAGCATAACATAAAACTCTGTCGTATCAATACGTCAGAAGCTACACTAATTAAGCACAGTCATCTTAGATGCTTAGAAGACACAAAACGCAGCTTCACCAATACAAAACGCAGACAGAAGGAGGAAGAACCTTTTAAGGAATCACGTGGAAGACACATGAAGGGGGGCTGATACAAGAAAACATCCGAAAGCTATCATCTTCTTCAGTTATAAAAGAAGTAGAAGCTTCAGACAGAAGACAACCCAATACACAGAAACTTCAGTTTTCAATTCACATTGTATTCAGTCTTTGAGAGTACAAGAATAGAGAGAAGAAAAAGATCAGAGAGTGCTAGGGTACTAACTTGTGGGTACTAGGGGAGCTTTGAAGACTCTTGCATGTGTTGAAAAACACACAATCTCTGTACTTAGTTCTTCATCTTCATCTTCTTCATACTAGTGAATCACCACTTCAGTGGGAATCTTGGATGTAGATAATTTTAAACTATTGAACCAAGTAAATCTGGTCTTTTTTACTTTCTGCTCATTACTTATCTGCAAGCATTAACAATCTTTATTAGTTTTCTAACAGAACAACACAAATATCCTAACAAAAAGTGGTATCAGAGCATCAAAAACTTCCTGGGGCATTTCTTGGACACTCCAAGCATCAAAGATTCATCAAGAATAGTTTGTAAGTGAAAATCTTTAAGTTCTTTATACTACAGTAACCATGGTAGGAAAAGAAATGGATGTTTTTACTGGTAAAGAAGACTTTACCATCTGGAAACTCCAGATGCAAGCTTTTCTTGAATCATATGACTGTTATGGAGCTGTAGAAGATCAGTATGATCTAGAAACTGATCCAGTAAAGAAGCTAAAGATGCAAAGACTTGCACATTGCAAGTTAATGCTTCACTTATCACTAACAGTGATAAGAAAAGTGCAGAATTGTAACACTGCATAGAAGCTTTGGATAAAACTTGATGAACTTTATGCCAAGAAGTGTCTTCCTAACAAGATGACACTTCTTCACAATCTTGCTAACTACAAGATGAGCACCTCTGTCTCCTTAGATGATAACCTCCACTATTTCTTTAAGCTAGTTCAAGATTTAGAAGCTACAGATAAAAAAATATCTGAGGAGCATCAAGTTGTAGTAATCCTAAAGGCATTACCTTCTTAATTTAATACATTCAAGAAGGTAATTAAGCATGCTAGTGGAGAATCCCTTATTGTAAAGAGGGTGTTAGATTCTCTAATGGAAGAAATAGTAGAAGTTAACCCTTTTAAGAAAGAGGCAGAAGTGATGTTTGTAGAGAATAATCAAGAAAAGAAGTCTTATAAGAAAAATAGCAAGAAAGGAAAGTGGAAGAAGGGAAGTGGAAAGGATAAGCACTCTAAGGAAGGTGATGTAAAGAAGAAAAAGGGAAAAGGAAAGACGTGCTTTTATTGTGACAAGGAGGGACATTTTGCAAGGGATTGTAGAAAGAAAAAGAAGGATAAAGCAACAGAAAGTGGAGTTTCAGGGAATGTGGAAAAACCAGAAGATTCAAGTGGAGATGAAATTCTAGCTGTCACTGAGAATAGTGAAGACCTTAGTAGAGAGTGGATTTTTGATTTAGGGTGTACAATGCATGTCATTCTTTATAGGGACTGGTTCACTAAATTTGAACCAGTCACTGTTAAGGTTAAAATGACAGATTCTGGGCAGTAAAGGATAGAGGATATTAGAAGTGTTTCCATCAACATGTTTGATGGAAAGAGATGGACCCTTATAAATGTTAGATTTGTGCTTAGAATAAGAAGGAATCTGATTTCTGAAAGCTTGTTTGATAAGCAAGGCTTTCAGATCAGGTCAAAAGATGGACTCACAGAAATCCTAAGGGATGGTAGAGTCATCATTAAAGGAGTGGAAAGGGGTGGGCTATACTATGTTATAGGCTCAACTGAAGTAAATCAAATTTTAGAAAACGAAAGCCATGAACCAACCAAGCAATGGCATGCAAGGTTGGGTCATGCAGAGAATAAAAGCTTGTTCCATCTCTCTAAAAAAGGTCTAATCCCTGAACAAAACTTATAGAAGTTGGAATTTTGTGAATCTTGTGTTCCAGGAAAGCACTACAGATTAGGATTTCAAAAGGGAGCTCAGAGAGCCACAAAGATCATGGAGTATGCTCACAATGATCTCTGAGGGCCAGCCCAAGTCCTCACAGCAGGAGAGAACCTATATTTTATGTCCATAATTGATGAAAGATCAAGAAAATGTTGGGTATATCCCATGAAGAAAAAGGATGAAGCACTAGAGAATTTCATAAGATGGCATACTCTTATGAAAAATCAGACTGGGAAGAAGTTGAAATGCCCAAAGATTGACAATGGACTAGAATACTACAATAAAGATTTTGAGGAGTATTGCAGAAATAAAGGAATCCAAAGGCAAAAAACTGTAAGATCTACACCTCAGCAGAATGGAGTTACTAAGAGGCTTAACAGAACTCTCCTAGAAAAGACAAGGTGCATGCTCCTATCGTCAGGTTGTTCACATTCTCTATGGGGAGAAACAATTAGGACAACAACCTATCTAATTAATAAGCTCCCAACCTCTGCTATTGAGTACAAGACTCCACTGGAAATTTAGAGTGGTAACAAACCTAAACTCACCCACCTTAGGACTTTCGGATGTGCAGCCTATGCACATCAAAAAGAGGGGAAATTGGAACCTAGAGCAATCAAGGGAGTTTTCCTAGGATATCCAGAAGGTGTTAAAGGATACAAGATCTTGTTACTCCAAAAGGGAGGCTATAAAACAATCATAAGCAGAGATGTCATCTTCAGGGAAGATGAATTCCCTCTGCTGAACAAGAATTCATCAAATTCTGACCTCCAAAAAGAAATTCAAGAGAATTTAGGGTCACTGAACCAATCAGCCCCTTTTTATGTACCACCAGAACCTGAAGAAGATAGAACTACATAATATGAAAATGTGGAGTCTACAGAAAGTACTACACAGTATAAAGAAAGGAGAGAAGAGGCTGGAGGTGAGGGTGAAGGAGAAAACCCACACCCAACTTCAGTTGATTTTCAGGAAAACCTACAAGACTATCAACTCACAAGGGACAGGCAACGAAGATTGAGAATTCCTAATAAAAGGTACACTGAACTAGACTTGGTTGAATTTGCATGCTTCATGGCTGAAACAGTAGAAAACAAGGCTCCAGAAACTTATGAAGAAGCCATGAGAAGCAAAGATGCAAGACAGTGGAAAGAAGCTTGGGAGAAGGAATATTCTTCACAATGAAGAATAAGACTTGGACTTTAGTCCCTAGACCTTATAAAGCCAAATTAATTAAGAACAAATGGTTGTTCAAATTAAAAGGAGTAACAGAAGCAAAACCAAAGATTTACAAGGCTAGGCTTGTAACTAAGGGATTTAGACAGAAGGAAGGAATAGGCTACAAGGAGATATTCTCTCCAGTAGTTAAATTCAAGATAATTAGGCTTATACTAGTTCTAGCAACACTATATGACTGGAAAATTCATCAAATAGATGCCAAGACAGCTTTCTTATATAGAAGGCTAGAGGAGACAATTTATATGAAGCAACTAGTTGGATTTGAGGATAAAATTAAGCTAGACTATGTTTGCCTATTGCAAAAATTCCTATATGGGCTCAAACAAGCACCTAGACAGTGGAACAAGAAGTTTCATGAGGTTGCTGCTAGTATGAACTTCATCGGAAGTTCATATGATTACTGCCTATACTTTAACGATCTGTGAATGACTAAAGCAGTTTTTATGTTGGTCTATGTAGATGACCTAATCATCACAGGGAAGGACTTGAATAGAATTCAAGAAGTGAAGACTGATTTGTGCACTCATTTTGAAATGAAAGACCTAGAAGAAGCTCAGAAGCTTCTAGGAATGCAAATAATCAAACATAGGAGGGAAGGAAAGATTTGTCTTGTTTAAAGGAATTACATAAGAAAGATCCTAGCTCAATTCAATATGGAACAAGCTAAGCCTACTTCAGTACCCTTAGGATCACATCTACAGATGATTTCAGACAAGTGTCCTAATACTGAAGATGAACAGAGGGCTATGGCTCACTATCCCTATGATGTAGGTGTTGGAAGTCTAATGTACCTTATGCTATGCACAAGGCCTGATCTAGCCTATGTGATTAGTATCTTAAGTAAATTGATGGCCAATCCAGGTTTGAAACACTGACAAGGGCCCAAGAATGTTCTCAAATACATATTTGGAACAATGAACTATGGATTATGCTTCTCAAAAACAGAACTAATCAAATGTAATTACCTGTCTCTATCTGGCTATAAGGATGCTGATTATGCAACAGATAAGGACTCAAGGAAGTCAATCTCAGCATATATTTTTACACTATTAGCAAACACAATAAGTTGAAAATCACAACAATAATCAGTGGTGAGTTTATCAACTACAGAGGCAAAGTATTATGCTATCATAGAAGGAGTAAAGGAACTAACATGGCTATCAAGAATACTAAAGGAAATTAACACAGATATCACAAAACCAGTACTATATACGGATAGTCAAAGTGCGTGGTACCTTAGTCGAGATCCAGTCCTCTATGAACGATCCAAGCACTTAGATGTGCAATTGCATTTTTTCAGAGACCAAATCGCCAAGGAATCTTCAATATGGAGAAAATCAAAAGTGAGAAAAATCCTTCGGAACAAAAATACTAACACAAAAGAAATTTAATTTTTGCAGGGACTACTTACAGATTACAGAAGCCCCTTGATTCCAGAGGTAGATCCATTCGATCTCACTGAAGTGGAGAAAATTAGGGTTTCGGATTTTTCAAATCACTCTCGAGTTTTTCATCTGAGCTGAAGATTGATGGAGTAAGAGGGAAAGATGTGATAGAAATCATGAATACTCCATCAATTACAACTCAGAAACAACAAGAAATGAAGAAACATGAAGAATCAAAGAAGAGTATGTCTGAAGTTTGAAGAGTGAAAGAGAGAGAGGCTCTCGAAGTTTCTATTTCAAACAGAACACAAGTGATTCAGACAAAGCACACTTGACACATTACAAGTTAGAAACATAGGGTTAAAGCACGGTAGTTTAACACATGTTTGAAGCATAACATAAAACTCTGTCGTATTAATACATCAGAAGCCACACTAATCAAGCACAGTCATATTACATGCTTAGAAGACACAAAACGCAGCTTCACCAATACAAAACGCAGACAGAAGGAGGAAGAACCTTTTAAGGAATCACATGGAAGGCACACGGAGGTGGGCTGATACAAGAAAACATCCGAAAGCCATCATCTTCTTCAGCTATAAAAGAAGCAGAATCATCAGACAGAAGACAACTCAATACACAGAAACTTCAGTTCTCAATTCACATTGTATTCAGTCTTTGAGAGGGCAAGAACAGAGAGAAAAAAAAGATCGAAGAGTGATAGGGTACTAACTTGTGAGTACTATGGGAGCTTTGGAGGCTCTTGCATGCATTGAAAAACACGCAATCTCTGTACTTTGTTCTTCATCTTCTTCTTCATACTAGTGAATCACCACATCAGTGGAAACTTTGGATGTAGATAGTTTTAAACTATCGAAACAGGTAAATCTGGTCTTCTTTACTTTCTGCAGACATCTGCAAGCATTAACAATCTTTATCATTTTTCTTTTTGAAAAGATATCAGAACAGCACAAATATCCCAACAAAGAGTTTGGAGGCAAACACTCCGACAGCCGCCGACAGAAGACTCACATGCGAATGCGTTAATGCGACCGCCGCCGCTCCATACCCCAACATAAAGGAAGATGCTGCCGCCTCTCTCCACTAAAATTATGGGATTGAAATGAACATCCCATACTCCATTATATTAATATTTGACTATTTTTTATATAATGTTATCCACACAGACTATCATTGAAAAAGGGAAATTTTGAAATAAATCACAACATTACAAACAAAATCACAAAAAATTATATATTGTTTAGGCCTAATTTAAATACCTATCTATATATTTTTAAAAAGAAGAGTGATTTATATATGAAGAGACTTGTATCTTAATTCCCTTTTTCATATATAATTTTTATTTCCTTTCATTTTTGACATAAAATTTGTTAATTATATTAATATTTGACTTTTTTATGTATAACAAAGAGTGGTAGCAAGCCATTTTATGTCTTTGTTTATATTTATTAGCTCTTTTAACAATATATATTTTATACACCAAGTCATATATAATTTTAACTATACTTTTACAAGGGTGGTAGCGAAAGGAATCTACCGCTAAAACAACAACAACAATTTGGTAAAAATCTAGTTAATACACGAGGTCTAGAAAAATTCAGTAATACACAATCTTATCTCTAACTAATAGAGAGATTCTTTTCAAAAAGAGACTACTTTTGTCCTTAATTCATAGTTGAACCGTGATATACCATATCTTAGTCCCATCTCTTGTAGAAGAGAAGATAAAATTTAAAATATTGCTAAGCAAAATGCCATATCTTGTCTATTTCATTTTTTAAATTGTGATAAAAATAAAACACACTAAAATCTGTAATATGAGATTAGTATATTCATCCAAACAAAGTAAAGACGTTGACATTGTAAAATGTACGGAAAGATTTCCAACACATTGAAGTAAATTAGTTAGTTGTAATAAGGCGGCAAAGTTCGGTATCTTTCTCAGGAATATGATTTTGGATGTGATGTGACTCGATAGTTGTTCTTCCTTTGGTTGAACTCGAGCTGTAATTCCACTTCTATTCCAATATCCACCATTACCCTTTTTTTTGTTTTTGTTTCTGTGAATGATCTGTTTTTGTTGGATCTTTCTCATTGCTATTGACAGGAATATTATGTGATTTCTTGACTATAACGCTGTCCACTTCCTAACTGGTAGTCATTTCAAAGTTCTGTGTTGGATTATAAATTCTCTCCCAACGTCAGGGAGGAAGCAATTGAAGTTTTGGGTTCTGAGTGTAAGATTCCGAGGGTTTGTAAAGAATTTGGAAGGTATCTCTGATAAGTGTTCTTTATATTATCATACAAGTTCCAGTTCTTGGTATTCAACTTTTCTGGGTTGATCACCTAAAGTTTCTACAATTATATGTTCTATTGTTTGTTTAACATGGAAAGAACCTGATACTGATCATGTTTCTTGAACATTAACAAAATTTGTTTCACTTCTATGAGCAAATTTCCAGTGTTTTTGACATGAACTAATGCAGGAATTCTTACAAGTACGAGGATCTAGAGCTGTTGGAAAGTCAAATGGTTGTGGAGTCAGGTGATCTAGATGCTGTGCTTAAGGAGTCTGTTGATCTCGTAAGTTCTGTTGATGATTACAGGATTTTTAGTTGCTGGATGCATAAATGGTAGAACTTAAATGTTGGGTCTGTGCAGGAGAAAATTCCGCTTGAAGAAGTTTTCAACCATCTGAAATGTACAAGAGAGGGTTTAAGCTCTGATGCAGTTAGAAAGCGATTAGATTTATTTGGATACAACAAACTTGAAGAGAAAAAGGTTAGAACATATTCTTTGATTCATACCCTCCAGAGCTAGATCTAACTCATCAGGTTTTTCTCTTCAGGAAAGCAAATTACTGAAATTTCTGGGATTCATGTGGAATCCTCTATCATGGGTAATGGAAGCTGCAGCTATCATGGCCATTGCTCTTGCAAATGGAGGGGTAAACTGTATCTTATTCCCTGAATTGTCTTTTCAACATTCCCGAACATGGCACTAAAATGACGAGATCATAACTATGTGCTTGATAAAGTTGAGAAGATCAAGATCCTATTCAGTTTTCAATTAGAAAAAGATGCTAATGGCACCTTATTCTGCTGCAGGGCAAGGGACCAGACTACCAAGATTTTGTTGGCATTCTGATCTTACTTATAATAAATTCCACAATCAGTTTCATAGAGGAGAACAATGCCGGTAATGCTGCAGCAGCACTTATGGCTCGGTTGGCCCCGAAAGCCAAGGTTCTACGTGATGGAACCTGGAGCGAGGAAGATGCTGCGATGTTGGTCCCTGGAGACGTTATCAGTGTTAAGCTTGGTGATATAATTCCTGCTGATGCACGCCTGCTAGAAGGAGATCCCCTGAAGATTGATCAGGTACTGATCTGATACAACATTTAAGAAGTCTTAAGAATCCAACTTGGGTGTGTGTGGGTATAATTCGCTTTGAACTTTACAAATTCGGTTTGTTTTTCAGTCTGCGCTTACCGGAGAATCACTTCCTGTAACAAAACATCCTGGGGAAGGAGTTTACTCAGGTTCAACATGCAAGCAAGGTGAAATTGAAGCTGTTGTAATTGCAACTGGAGTTCACACGTTCTTTGGGAAAGCAGCTCATCTTGTGGAAAGCACCACTCATGTCGGACATTTTCAGAAGGTTCTGAGATCATCCTTTTGCATTCCTTGCCTATAATCAAATTTAGTTCTCCAAAAACCTCACTTTGGAACAAGCCAACAAATTTGTTCCATGCTTCCAGGTTTTAACAGCAATTGGGAACTTCTGCATTTGCTCTATTGCAGTTGGGATTCTCGTCGAAATTATAGTGATTTATGGTGTTCAGAAGAGGAAATACAGAGTTGGCATTGACAACTTACTTGTCCTATTGATTGGTGGGATCCCAATTGCAATGCCAACTGTTCTCTCCGTTACAATGGCCATCGGTTCGCACCGATTATCGCAGCAGGTTTGTGCAGTCAAAAGAAAAAAGTCCTTGAAACTGTTGAATTGACAAAGTCTCTCCTGATTAAGCACAAGAAAACTGTTGATTCAAAATCATTCATGTAATCATCATGTGTTCTTCTCAGGGTGCCATAACAAAACGAATGACTGCTATAGAGGAAATGGCAGGAATGGATGTCCTTTGTAGTGACAAAACTGGCACACTGACGCTTAACAAGCTTACAGTAGACAAAAATTTGATTGAGGTCCTACTCGTTCTTTCTCTATTCCTCTGTCGGCAATCTCATTGAATTGAAATTGGACGAATGCCTCAAAATTAAGAGAGAAAACTAATTCTCAGATTTATAACCATCACTTTCCTGGATATATAAACTCTCTTCAATTTGCTTCCACTGCAAGAATATCTGCAGTGTAGTGGCCAAAGAAGGAAAACAAGGACCTGAATCCACTTTATAAGAAAACAAGCAGCTATAATGAATTTGCATGTGATTCTGAACAACTTTTCAAGTCAAAATCAAAGGCGTAGCTCATGGTACTGCAGGTTCTAGCCAAAGGTGTTGATAAGGACATGGTAGTGCTTATGGCTGCAAGAGCATCAAGGATAGAAAACCAAGATGCTATTGATGCTGCAATTGTTTCAATGTTGGCAGACCCTAAAGAGGTATTTGATTCAAGAGTTTGAATATTATACCACTCATTTATAGGATACTTGTTTACCTTATCTCGGCTTAATTTCGACTTAGGTCAGTTATCTAATCTTACTATGATCTTCTTCCAAAGGCACGGGCTGGGATTAGGGAAGTTCATTTCCTCCCATTTAATCCAACTGACAAAAGGACTGCACTGACATACGTAGATTCTGCTGGCAAAATGCACAGAGTCAGCAAAGGTGCGCCAGAGCAGGTACAATATATACTATAACATAGACCAACCTATGTTTAACCACAATAGCTTAGTGCCTATTCTTGTATGCAGATTCTCAATCTGGCACATAATAAATCTGCAATCGAGAAGAAGGTGCATTCTTTAATTGACAAATTTGCAGATCGCGGATTAAGATCCCTTGGAGTAGCCCGACAGGTTAATCAATGGACTATTATACATGTACTATTAGATGATCTGCCTGGAAATTCTGTAAAAGAAAAACATACATCTCTGCAGGAAGTACCTGCTGGTAATAAAGACAGTCATGGTGATCCTTGGGAACTTGTTGGGCTTCTTCCTCTCTTTGATCCTCCACGACATGACAGTGCTGAAACAATCAGAAGAGCCTTGGATCTTGGTGTTAGTGTTAAAATGATCACAGGTATGTCTCGTTTCCATTATCATTTGTTGATCAAAATGCAATTGGTTCCTAGTACTCGAATTCTAATGCAAAATGACTAATAAACTGTCTTTTCCAGGCGACCAACTTGCAATTGCCAAGGAAACAGGAAGAAGGCTCGGAATGGGAACAAACATGTACCCGTCTTCATCTCTTCTAGGTGAAAACAGAGATGGAGGACTTCCAATTGACGAGCTCATCGAGAAAGCTGACGGGTTCGCTGGTGTCTTCCCTGGTAAAAGCTTGTTGTCTGTTGTGAAAAAACCGTCAGGATCATCATTTTCTCGCCTGATTCTTCTACATTTTCTAATCTGCAGAGCATAAGTACGAGATTGTCAACCGACTGCAAGGTAGAAAGCACATATGTGGAATGACTGGTGATGGAGTGAACGATGCTCCTGCCTTAAAGAAAGCAGACATAGGAATTGCTGTAGCAGATTCTACAGATGCTGCTCGTAGTGCTTCTGATATAGTCCTCACAGAACCTGGGCTGAGCGTAATCATCAGTGCCGTCCTAACAAGCCGAGCAATCTTCCAGAGGATGAAAAATTACACGGTAATTCCAAAGCAGCCAAATGATTTGTGAACATATGAAACTATTACCACAAGCTTAAACGCATAACTAACTTCATTGTATTTTGACAGATATATGCTGTATCTATCACAATTCGTATTGTGGTAAGCTTTCCCTTGCATATGGTGAAATTCCCTGATCATAAATTCATAATTTAGAAGCTTAACGACACTTTTTTAACCAATGCTTTTGTATAACAGCTAGGGTTTACGTTGCTGACGGTGCTCTGGAAGTTTGATTTCCCACCTTTCATGGTTCTTGTCATTGCCATTCTTAATGATGGTTAGCTCTTTAAAATTCCATATTGCTATTGTTATGGGTGCAGGATAGCTTCAAGCTTTTAACAATGGCTGATGATAGCTAACCATTTGGGACCTTTACAGGTACTATAATGACCATATCCAAAGACAAAGTCAAACCATCTCCACTCCCTGACAGTTGGAAACTCAGTGAGATTTTCGCAACTGGTGTTGTGCTTGGCAGTTACATGGCATTAATGACTGTCGTGTTCTTCTGGGTTGCTTACGAGACTGACTTCCTTCCTGTAAAACTTCCTTCTCGATTTTCTGTGCTTCATTAGGAGTGATTTTTTAGCTAGTGACTTAGCCTTTTCTCTGTTTGTAGAAACACTTCCATGTGAGTAGCTTCCACAAGCGCCAATTTCAAGGAGATATCACTCAATTGACACAACAGTTAGCTTCTGCTGTTTACCTTCAAGTTAGCACCATTAGTCAGGCATTGATCTTTGTGACTCGATCCAGAAGCTGGTCATTCACCGAGCGTCCTGGTTTTCTGCTTCTTTTCGCCTTCATTATCGCACAACTGGTACACAATTCTACAAAAACTTTGATACCCTTTTTTGCATTTTGTAGCTAGTTTCAGTCAGTGAAAACTTCTTCCATTTCTGTGACTCTGAGTGGTTTGGTATAAGCAGATTGCTTCTGCCATAACAGCACTCGCAAACTGGGAATTTGCTGGGATCAGAAGCGTTGGATGGAGGTGGACAGGTGTTATTTGGGTGTTCAACATAGTAACTTACTTGTTACTTGATCCTCTGAAATTTGTTGTTCGATATGCTCTCAGCGGAAGAGCCTGGAATCTGGTGGTCGACCAAAGGGTAAGTAAGCTAAATTCTGAAACTCCATTGTTCTGACGAGTTAAGCTTTACAAGTTCTCTGTAACCCCATTATCAAAAGTGAGTTGATTTTTGTTTTTGGAACTTAAAAACAGACTTCATTGTCAAGCAGAAAGGACTTTGGTAAAGAAGAACGAGAAGCTGCCTGGGCAATAGAGCAGAGATCATTACATGGGCTCCAATCTGGAGAGTACAGAAGATCCACTGATAGGAGAAGCAGTGCTGGAGAAGCTAATCACATGGCTGAACAAGCCAGAAGACGTGTAGAAATTGCAAGGTTAGGTCTTTCTACTCCTTTCTTCATCATTATTTTTTAGGTCTTTCTACTCCTTTCTTCATCATTATTTTTTAGGTCTTTCTACTCCTTTCTTCATCATTATCTTTATGTAACTTGAAGTCAGAAAGCATCAACCTTTGCGGATTGCGGATTATATTTCGATCGGAATGATTGCAATAATCACGGTTTGGATTGCAGAAACACAATCTAAAACCATGAACTTTCACCATAAATTGAAAAAACTCTAACGAGAATATGTTTTGTGGTGATTCAGGTTGACGGAGCTTCACACCCTGAAAGGGAGGGTTGAAAATGCTGCCAAACTAAGGGGTTTGGACATTGAAGCAATGAACCCGCATTACACTCTTTAAGTCCCGGAGGAGAAAGAACCCTAAATAGCATAATAATCCTGAAGAAGACGCATACCTGTCATTGAATATTTAATCCTTAATAATTTTTTAAAAAGAACTAATTTTGTTTTGTTTTTCCTAGTAGGATTTTGATTTTGCGACTTGGAATCCATTCTTTTCTTCCATTTTTCACCTCATTTTCGCAATTGTATCGATCTGCTCAAGCTTGGAACTTGGTGAATTATTCTTTTACTCCTTTTGCAATAATAGTTAATAAGTTCTTGATCATTGTTTCTATACGTAATCGCAGGATTCGACTATTCTCCTATTTAGATCTTCGATTTAAGATCCACGGCTCCCAATCTATGCTCTTTGATCTAACGAAGAGAGAATGTGAAAATATGTCGAGAACCAGAAAAAAATGGGACTTTCAATTTTCATGGAGTTATGTTACATATGCACACTTCCTGGTGTCTCCAAACTCTATGTTTTTGTTTCTTCAGAGAGTGAAGAAAAAAGAATATATATGTATCGTGAAACGTGTAAGAGTTGTAAAATGGAAAAGAAAATTATCCACAAGTTTCTCCTCTGGCACGCCCCTTAGGACGGGTAGTTGGCTTATAGCTCCACTCTGTCACCGAAGGCCAACTACTTTTCTCGTTGCCCCAACCTTAATTACATAAATTTCCTGTTGTCATCTAAAAGATTCAAACTTTTTCCCATTTCCCAAAACTTTTGTTTTGGTCTGTCAACAGGTTCTAGTGCTGGTCGGGAAGTTGATGAAAGTTTAAGGTTGTTGTTGCTTTTGAAGTTGTTGCTTTTGAAGGAAGATAGAAGAAAAACAAATGGGTTCTCTTCCGAAAACAGCAACTACGCTTCTGGTCGTTTTGTTGGTCGTTACTTGCATTCTTGTCAAAGTCACACTCTCTGTTCCCTTTATTGTTTTGCATGGTAAGTCCTGTTTTCTTCTGTTCAAAGATTTTGGATCGTTCACTTTCTTCTTTTCCCTTTTGTTTCTTTTAATATGAGCTGATGCTTTCTGTTTACGCTACATAGCTTTGTTCGTTAGTGGATGATTGAACCACACTTTTAACCAACTGACTATTGATGGTTTTGGCTAGTCTTTTTAGGGAAAGAAAATGGTTTCTTGAACTTTGTTTTTCTATTTCTGATTTCGGTCGGTTCTTTGTACTAGTTCTCTTTGTTTCTTGTCCCTTTCTGGGGTTGATGTCGTGAAATTCTATAGAAGATGGAACTTTTTAGTACGTGGTTGTCTTGATTTGATCGTTTTCTATTGGGTCAAGAAGAAGAAGAAGAAGAAGAAAAAAGGTCAAGAAGAAGAAGAAGAAGAAGAAAAAACCCTGTTATTAAGAAGAAGAAGAAGAAACCCTGTTATTTGGCCGTTCTCTTTCCCACCAAAACCCAGAGAATGTCCATGAAGATTTCAATATCCTCTTATTTTCCCCCAAAAAAAAAAGATTTCAATATCCTTCAAATGTTTTATGAGGCCTAGGATTCTGTTACTTTTTCTGATTCATTGCAAAGCCCGGTGATGAAGGCAGGTTTCTTGTGGCAACTGTTCTAGGGAATTCATTACACTCCAGGTTGTTTTTCTAGTTCATTCTTTCCCATTTGGACAAAAGTTTACCTCTGACTCTTTTTCTGGATCTCGATCCAGAAAATTTGGAAAAAGGGGCTCGTCTGTGAATTTGGAGGTGTCAGTTTTGGAGTAGATTAACTTTCCTTTCCAGAAAGTGCTAATTTCAAGTTTCTACTGCATTTTAACCAGATATCATGGGATGCTTTTTTTGATCTTATGAACTAGCTATCTAATCTTCCTGACATATCTTTTGCTTCGTGTTTCAGGGATTAGTGACAAATGCAGCAACCATGGAGTTACACGCTTCACCAAGCTTTTAGACAAGTGGTCTGGCTCCGATGGATATTGCTTGTAAGTTATTCTGCCATATTTCGGTTGCTGTGGCTACAACATAACTTACTTTATTTGGTAATCTGCTCTGCTTAGGCTGTATCGTTTTGCAGTGCAGACTTCTGGGCCAGTGAGTCTAACTTTTCTATTCTTTATCTTGAGCATGTGAAAGATGGTTATAAGTTAGTTAACAACCTTTGTTCTTAAGCAGTTCTTCCTGTCTCAGAGAGTAGTATTATTTACTTTAAAATTTTAATAATGTCTGTAAAATTTCTTCCTGCTTATGGTTATATCCATAGCAATATGAATTTGTTTTTATTTCCATCTTGAGAAAATCATGTAATTTCTTTTCCTTCATTCAGGGAAATCGGAGATGGATCATGGGATTCTTGGACGATGCCCCTTTACGAACAGGTGATTCCCGAACTGATAGTGCAAAAAGTACTTAGTAATTACTTTGTGATATCACGTAATTAATAGTTTCTGTTGTGCTTTTGATTGCAGACAGCAATTGCTTGTGAGAAGGTGGTAAAGTTTGTGGGAAAAATATGTTCCTCACTTCCTATTTCTGCAAATAGAATTTAATTTACATCCAAACAACATTTTACGACTCTACAGGTGAAGAATACGAGTGAATTGAGCAATGGTTACAATATAGTGGGACTATCTCAGGTACTTCTGAAGTTGGAAGTTCATTTTGCACTGTGTTTAACATTATCTGATTGCTAATATCTCACTTAGATGTTCTATCTCATATATTCAATAATGCCTTGATGATCATCTAACCTTCTATATTTTCGTCTATGTTTATGTGTTCATTTTGCATTCTTTAACTGTGACCTGAGTGTGTGGTCATAGATTTGTGACTGCCTTAACCACAAGAAGTTAGATATTGCTCTGAACTTAAATGTTCTTGATCTGTTATAATCTTCTTTTCAAATTGTTCACTTTTCGGAGGTTTTGCATGTTATTTAATACTGTCAACAATCTTTCTACTTTGCAGGGAAACATGATCGCTCGAGGACTTATTGAATTTTGTGATGGAGGACCTCCTGTAAGGATATTGTATAGGAGCACTAACATTGCACACTCTGCATCTCATGGATTAGATTTGCGATGTTTTTGAGATACTTCTTCTGAGATTATCCGGGTTTTAGTTAGGTTGCATATAGAAGCTCCTTAGGAAAGTACTGAACTTCATTTTAATGAGAATACTAAAATCAGTTTGAAGACAACCTCCTAAAGCCAAACCTCAGAAACTATGATAAATGCTGAGGTAGTTTCCATATGCTTTATTTTAGCATAATATCTGAAAGTTAGTGCTTTGTTGCTTCATGTCAATTACTGAAGAATAAGTGTCTCTAAGGTTATTATTGAAATGCCAAAGTTAGTACATCATCTGCTCTCTTCCTGCACTTCCTCTCCCTTCAGATTATGAATCCTGTAATCCATCGGATGGTGGTGGCTGGTACATAAGGACCTGTCTCTCCCGGCTAATTTCCGAATGCCCTATTTCAGTTGCCGTGTCTTATATACATGGCTATGTTTCCTTTGTAGATAAGATATGCTCCTTGTCTTTGTATGAAACAGGTTAAGAACTACATATCATTGGCTGGTCCCCATGCTGGTACTGCTTCAGTACCATTCTGTGGGGTAAGTACTTTTTGTCGTCAATTATGTATGATTCCCTTCAATACTATCTTGATGTTATTTACTAAATAATCTGGATCACTATGCGGTAATTTTTGCAGGATGGCCTGATTTGCATTCTCATTGATGCTCTGATGAAACTAGAGATCTACAGTAGCTATGTCCAGGTATGATATGTATTGTCACATTTCAGTGAATAGATAGGTGAAATGAAATGTTATATTCATTTGGTTTGATTTCTGGCATTTTCGGTTTGACTTACCTTAGGACATATGACTTCATTGATCTGCACTATTTTAGTCTCTTTTCCAAAAAAAACACAAATTCAATTACCTGTAATCTGTGATAAAATTGCAGGAACACTTGGCTCCAAGCGGTTACATCAAGATCCCAACTGTGAGTTTATACTTTTGTTGTGCTTGTACTCCTCTAGTATCTTATTTCGAAGTTTTTGCCTGACACCTTGGTGATCGCTTGATTAGATTTCGGGTTGGATTATAGTTAACATGACTTTTTGTGCCATTCGGAATTTTTTTTCACATCAGCGCATTTATTTCAATTGTTCCCTTGAAACTTGGAATTGTTTGAATTTCTAGGACATTGCTTGTTACTTGGAAGGATGTAGGTTTCTCCCCAAGCTGAACAATGAGAAAAAAGGTGAAAGAAATTCTACTTACAAGGAACGGTTCAGTAGCTTAGACAACTTGGTGCTTATCATGGTCTGTTGATTCATGATTTGTTCGCAACATTACTTTATTTACTCCAGGTTATCTAGTTGACTGATTCACCTGTTGGTTGGTGATTCTTGTCAGTTTGAGCAGGATACTGTGTTAATACCAAAGGAAACATCCTGGTTCGGGTATTATCCGGACGGAGCCTTTGATCCGATTTTATCGCCAAATCAAGTATTCTTCCATTTCTAATACCCAAGTCTTACCCCAGAGCTTACTGTTGTTGGCAACCGCATTCGACATTTCTGGCTAACCTTATCATTTTGCAGACCATGCTCTACATCGAAGACTGGATCGGTTTGAAGACCTTGGATGAAGCTGGAAAAGTTCGATACATTAACGTGTCCGGAAATCATCTCCAGATCTCCAAGAAAGACATGAGGAAGTACATAGTTCCTTACCTGACAGACCAAACATCAGGGAAGGAGATAATGACAGTACCTTCCTCTTATTCATGGCTGACACCAATCAGGAATTTCTTTATGGAACTATTTGGCCTGAAGGATGATGTACCTTTGCTCCATAATCTGCAGTAAACTCAATACTTTCTCCAATTCTTTGTTCACACTCTTGGAACTCCTTACTGTGGTTACATGTAATGTTCCTGTCAAGTTACATGTAATGTCTTAACAGTGAAACGTTGATTTGAGTCTAGGAATAATTAAAATTTATTAGTTTATCTTTAAATCTATTCGATATTTCCATTCTATTCTTCAGATCGCTTCAGATAAATTAAATGTTTGAATAAATATAAATCCTGAACACCAATGAATTGTAGAATAAGAGAAGTTTACATGGTCCTTTGCTTGTTAAAAAATTAAAATTTTAATTAAAAAATTGTTAAATAAAAATTAATAAATTTATTTTAGCTTTTAAAATTGATTAGTTTATAAAATTAGTTAATTAATTAATAAATTGATTTATTTTTAATAACAAAAATTATTAAATTAAGTTAAGTTAATTGAACTGGTTCGATTTTAAAATATTGGTTAACTGGATATGAGTGACACCGCTAGTCTAGTGCATTTTTGTGCATTAATGAAGTGTTAAATATTTATATTTTTATATTGTTTTCTTATATAATTGAGTAAAAGTCATATCCTAATTTTTATTAATTTAAAGAAATTGATTAATAATTAAAAAAATCATTTAAATAATAATATAAATACATGTAACAAATATTATTAATATGACATAGTCCAACTCTTATATTAATTTATTATCATTATAATTAGTTATTAATTTAATTATTTTATATCAAATTTAAGAGTTGCATTAAATTATGATATCAACAAAAATTAAGTATTCCTATGTGACATATTTCTTCATTCATTTAATTGAAGTCTAAGGTATAAAAAATTAATTTTAAATATTAGAATTTTTTAAAATTTTAATTGAAATCTGTGATATTATTTCTTGATCAATCCCTGCAAAAGAATGATTATATACTTGTTTTCCAGATCAATTTCTGCAAAAAAAGAAGTGCAGTTGACATGCTAAGTGAATGTTACAAATGGGCTGAAAATCAAATCCCAAGCCGAAGCTACCTGTGGATACCTAGTGAACAAATTAAAAAAAAGAAGTAAAATTATATGCAGCAAAAGTTGCTTGAGCACATCCTTTTGTTTCCTTTTTATAGAGATTACATAGCAGAGAGTGCAAGCTTATATTCACCAGCTACACAAAGAAGTTCCAAGATTAATGTATGGTAGATCTCCATCCTGCCTCGGGCCAACCCGAAGCGAAGCCGTCTTTATATTGAAGGTTCCATCTTGTGGTGCTCAAGGTTGCGAAGTACGATTCTTGCGAAAATTTTAGCTTCGACCGGTGCAGTTGCTGCTGCTGCAGCAGAACGCAGGACCCGTGCAGCTCCAGAACTTTGAATGAGGCTTGCGTGGTGCACAGCATGCCGGCCACCAGGAATCGTAAACTGCATTTTAAGAATCACATCAAATGCATCCACAGAGTTAATATTAAAGGGAAATATATTTGTTGTGATCTAAATAGATATCTAACTGGAAGTTTAGCAAGAGAGATTGAAAGTACTACCTGGAGAAGGGCAAATGCAGCACAAGCCTTCAGTATGGAAGAAGGATTTCGCAGCATGGCAACAAATCTTCCAATTTCAGACCCACTGTGACCACAAAAATAATAGAAGAGAAAGATTTATTCTCAGGCAAAAAGGTAATGCATGTAAAATTAGCCTCAGTTTTAGGATAAGATATGGCCATAATACTATCATACATAGCAGATCTTCTGGAATTAGCATATAAACCTAACTTCAGAAAACTTCGCGAATTGAGAAAGATGGTCCTTTTGTTGGTATTATATTTTTATTCTGTAGGAGGTTATCATGGAAGGGAGGAGTTCACGAACCTGCATCTCAAATGTCCCGCTTCCTGAATACGAGCTCTTTCTGTTACTTGTGCTAGTGCTCCAGAAGCTGAAGACGCAGCAGCAGCAGCAAATGCAGGAGGATCTGAGAATTTAAGCACAAAAGCTTCAATGTGCTTCAGTGCCATCCTTCTAGCCCCATCCAAATTTACACTCTTCGAACCACTCTCTGATGAAGTTCCAATTAATGCAAATTCATCCATTCTGAAAAAATATAATAATTATTATAGTTATAAAGAAACTAATGCGGACCTTGACAATTGGAGGACTTAGACACAAACTAATGATGGCCTTCAAAGATTCTTGGAAACAGAAGTCTGTCAAGTGTGAATAATATAGGAGGCAAAGAGAAAACAGAATTTTTTTAGGTATTTTGGACAGCTCAAGTACCTTCCATCAAACATGTATGCTAATGCCAATGCAGCCATAAAGCGTGCCATCTTTGACCCTGATGAAGAACACAGGTGAACAAGTGCAGGAACTCCCCCTTCTTCAACTATGCGAAGGGCATTACCCGGGTTGAAGGCAAGATTCCAAAGTGCTCCTGCAGCAGTCTCGTGAACATCCTGAAAAAAAGATGCCAGAACTAAGTTCAAGTTCTAAGCAGGATGTGGGCTGGAAAAAAAATTCCTGCAGTAGAATTGGTACTATAAAGGTAGAAGGATGAAAAACTAAATCAACTAGAAAGTAAACAAACTTAGGGAGACTCCTAGTTGAGAAGGAAACTATGAAGCCACAGTTGAGTTAGTATTTCATCTTAACGCATTGCAATGATCACTATTTTAAGTCTGAAACAACGCTTCATAAAAAGATTGGAACTTCAGAGATAAAAATTTGTTAAGAGATACAACTGCTAACCTCAGCCTCAGAACGTGCAAGTGCAATGAGCGGTGCAACACCACCTTCTCGTCCAATAGCAATGCTGATAGACAACAAAAAAGTTGGCATTAACATCAATGGCCAAAATGAAGCTTACACCAGGTTTTATGGAAAAAGGAATGAAAAAAACATTTCTGCAGTCAGAAGTGTGTAACAGAAAGTGTGTGCTTTTTATATTCATAATTACTAACACTACTGCCTTTTTGAGGATATGCACAAATATGAAAGGTAATCCAGGCACACCACAGATCCTCTTGAAATCCATAAACAAAATGAAATGAACCGAAGAATTTAACAATTAACCAAAGAATTTTAAGGGACAAAATCCTTCTACCTATTGGCTTCTGATACTGACAATCCCCAAAGAGCTCCAGCAGCTCTCTCTTGAAGACCTGGCGACGCATGTGAACAGGCTTGTGCAAGAGCAACCTAAATAGCCAGATAGGAACAAACACTCAATACTTAGCAGAACCAACCATACGGATCATTTTACAATCAAGCAAGAGTGATACTAACTCCACCTTAATCAAGAGAATCTTTCTTCCTTAAGTGTAGTCTAAAATTTAGTAGAGTACAAATTTATATCTTGAGCATTACTTGGGTTTTCCTACTCTTTCAACAAGGAAGAACAGTATAGCCTCATTTAAGAACAAACCTTTTCTCGTCATTTAAGTCGCAGCTAATTGATTTCAAAATAAAAGTATTTCAACTTCAACAAAAAAAATTGTCATGTTTCATATAGTCATCATTCCAAGTGTTATCTACAAAAAGTGCACTTGAAACATGCAAAATTAGCAGCAACATGGAAAAGGATAAAATAAACCAAAATAAGTAAAGGGATAACAAATTAACAGAAGAAACACTTGATTAGCTTTTCCGCCACAAGTCCAACCAAAACTTGTTATTCGGTTGTGTAAAAATTACATTCTATGACGCATTCCCAGTGAAGTACATCCTACTGCATAGTCATATCATACCAGTATATACATCCAGATTCAGCAAGTAAACATAATCATACCAAGGCCTCAACACCACCAGCAGCAGCAATTGCTTCACGATTTCTGTCATCAAATGACAAGTTCCATAATGCGCCAGCAGCTTCCTGTCTGCTTTATGAACAATAAAATAGTGATAAATCAAATCTTAATTACATGGAATTTCCAAACATGGTAATTGAATTGCCTTCATAATGGTATGCATTTGAGAAAATTTGAGTTTTAGAAGCATAACAATCTTAAGACCATGAACTTCTGTGCAGGTGAGAAGTGATTTTAAATTCAAGTTTTAGAAGCGTAACAATCTTAAGACCATGAACTTCTGTGCAGGTGAGAAGTGATGGTAAATTCGAGTTTTAGAAGCATAACAATCTTAAGACCATGAACTTCTGTGCAGGTGAGAAGTGATAGTAAAAACTTAAGAAAGCAGACGAATAGTTAAGTTGTGTAGCAATGGGATTATATAACAAAATGAAAAGTCAAAAGAAGAGTAACCTGCTGCAATAAGGCTTTTCATCCTCTTGTTTAGAAGGGTAATTAATAGAAGCATCATTATGCCAATTCAAATCCAGGGACAGAACAAAACAACAAACAGAATATGCAGAAATGAAAGGAACTGCATTTATGGATCTTTCTGCTGATTGTAGTCCTCTATTGAAATTAGTTTTGAAACACTGGAGAAAATTTGTTCATGGGGTCATGCTTACAGAAACACAATCATCCAAAAGCTTAGTAGTTGGAGAAAGAGAAAATGATCAAGGAGAGGATAGAAATTAAGAGTTGACAAGTCAAATTACCTGACACCTTCATGAGGTGAACGAGTAAGTTGAACAAGGGCTTCAAGAGCTCCTGCTTCTTGTCCAACAGCAGCATTGTTAGTGTTGCTATCTCCATGAGCTGCCAAGTTAGCTAAGGCACGAGCAGCCTGGCATTATCCAGTGTAACATAAGTTGATATGCAGCAGATCAATCATATATAAACAAACAAACAGAAAAGCAGAAAGCGACAGCAAAAAGGTTGAAATAAGGAGCAGGTAATCTGGTTTCCAATTCAAAAAAATTTCTTGTTTTATTTTTTATTTTTGGTGAGTGAGTTCTTGTTATATTGGATAGAAGAATAGAAGAGTTTGAGGCAATTAAACATATCCTCTGAAAGAAATTGCCTGTAGGATTAACTTGTAACTGGCAAAATCAAAGAAAGCATTGCAACATATTGAGGTATTGATACCAATCACATTTCTAAAATATAGTCTCTGAGATGCTTTTACTTGATGGATATTGTTATATGAATCACAGTAAGCAACCTATCCTTTACCAACAGAATTCCCACTAGAAATACTTAATAGCACACCTGTTCTTGAACTCCCTCAAATTTGCAGTTACGAGCAAGCATCACCAAAGCATGCACACCACCTGCTAGTGCAACCTCCATGCTACACTTGTCATCAGCTGCCAAATTTGCCAAGGCACCAGCTGCACGTTCCTGACCACCACAGGGATCAACATTTTTACAATATCAGGCAATGAAATAATGTGCAAGAGAAGATGATGATGGTATTCCAGGTAAGTAAAATTCCAACCAGAACTCCATCACCCCCAGATGACCATTTGAATATAAGATCAACCAAAGCATTTACTCCACCAGCCTCAGCAATAGCACCCTGAAATGTATTTTCACAATATCACTGTTAGAAAATTCAAGGATATGTTCCTCACCGAGGAAAAATAAATGTGAAAATTCAACCTTGTGCTCTTCCCCTACTGAAAGATTCCAAAGTCCTCCAGCAGCTTCTTCAGCAACTAGCCTGTTCATGGATCTTGCCAGCCCAGCTAGGATATCAATTCCTCCTTCTTCTGCAACTGCTTTTGCAACATTTGCATTCACAGACAAGTTCGCTATTGCCTATATGATTTGAAATGGAAATCTTTCATCATATCCAAATTGAAGTTTTAAGTGAGAGATAATCATCGAACAGAATAGAATTGCAAACTAATCAATATGGTTAGATCCCATATAAATAGTTAGATCATAAGTGTTGCTAATTTATGTCCACGTAAGAAATATGCACCTTAGCTGCCTCTGACTGAAGACCTTCTCTCCAGGATCTTGCAAGGTCTAGAAGGAGGCGTATACCACCATCCCGCATAATTGCTTCTGCTCTTTTACAGTCTATGCTAGCATTTTCATCATCGATAACCACAAAAGTTGCAAGTCCTGTTGCTGCCCTTTCTTGAACTTCCTCCTGAGAGCTCTGCATTAAACTGAGCAATATTGCTGCACCTTGCTTGAGCCAGAAATCATCCAAACCTTGTGGATTGCTCTCAGCAGTACGTAAAAGTGTATGGGACAGGATCCACTCGAGCCAAATCATTACGTCATCTATGTTTTTATCCTTCATTGCTGAATTCCTCCAATCCAAAAGCACATTTTTTCCTTTCTTTGTAGTATCGACAAATAAAGAAGCAAGGGTTTCAAAGATGTCAGTGAAAAGGGCAAGTAACAGTTTTCCTCTGTATCTATTTGTGCTAAAGCTAGCATCTTCTTCAAGAACTGGGCAGCTCAATGCACACAGCACCTTCAAGCTAGGGGATGATGACAACAACCTAGAAACAGCAGCTGGATCAATATCAGTCCTTGAAACATCTAAGCCGATCAGCTTGGGCAGCTTATGCCAAAGATGCGAAACCACGTTCCACTTCATGCTTGATGTTCCTGCAATTGATAGATATCGAACTGATGGTACATTGCCCAATGCTACTTCACTGACATTCAAACAGTCCAAGAACCCAATATCAAACAAATTTGGACAATATTTAGCCAAAGTGTTGATTGCATCAGCAGAGACGTCCCTAATTCCAGATAGCCGAAGTTTCTTTAGTTTAGGGCAGCAAAAAGCTATTGCTTTTATAGCGTCACTAGTTATTCTTTCAGAAAAATCTGGCCCAAGCTGGAGGCTTTCAAGTAGTTCATGGCGAGCCACAATTACAGAAAGAGTTGCATCCGTTATTTTCCTGCAATAATCTCCACTTATTTCACGTAAATTCCTGGCTTGTAAATGTATTATTGCTTCAGCAGACTCTGCTCCACGAAATCTAAGCTTCCAAAGATTTGCACATCTAGAACTCAGTGAACTTGCCATGGCAGCATCACATTTGTGAGCACGAAAATCCAATGAACTCCACAAGCATGGAGAAGCACCTAGAACCCTCCATGTCCTACATGTTGATGCCAAGCTCGCGCGATCACGATAATTTAGACATGAAAACAATTGTATTACGGTGTCATCGGGCAAGCTGGTCCAATCAACAAGTTCAATTCTACCAGAAGCCAAAACCCCATCCTCAATTTCGGGGTAGCTAGGCAAAACCACCTTATCCTTACCCTTTTTAGCCACTTTGCGCCGTACCCTACGACTCATGACTTGTCTAAATCACAAACAGCCAAGTACTTCTAACAATTTAGGACCCCAAGCATAATTCTATAGCCAGTGAAGCAACACAATAAGACCCATTACCATATGCCCACAATACTCAAAATCCCAATGGGAGCACAAACAGTCCAACAAATCAAACTCGCTTTAAACTCAGAAACCCTAATCCTCAGAGAAGTTAATGAATTGGGTACCTAAGCCAAAACCGGATTAAAAATTTGCAATCATAAACAACCCAAGCCAAGGCCACCAATACCAACAGCCCAATAGAACAATCCTCGTAAGTTCACAGTATGAATGATAATCAACGGTTCCTCCAAACCTTGAAACCCGCAAAACTGGCGTGCAAAACCCTTAAAGCTTAAAGCTTTGAGCGTTAAATCAGTTGCCCTTTGAGGGGCTGCATTGAAGAAGAGCCAATGGACCTGAAATGAACCCAAAACAAAAAACAAAAACAAAAACAAGAACAACCAGAGGAAGAGTTGCAGATAGACAATTCAGGTCTAGAGAGAGGGAGAGAGATATGGAGAAACCCTCAAAGCATGTGTCTACTCTCTCTCCCCAAATTTTCCTTCCCTTTGTTATTCGGCAACAAATGCGAGAGAGGAGCAAATTGTCTGTATCTATGGAAGATGGACAAAAAAAAAAGGAAAATCAAATAAAAAGAAAATTAATTAAAAAAATATATTTTTAAGGATTGAGATTGAACTAGTACAGCATTAAGGTTGGAATGGTCAGACAATTGGTGTTTGGAAACTACAGCACATTTGGTAGCATCTCTGTCAAACGGAAGCTCAATCAAATTCCAGTGCACAAACAACACCAAGGTCTCGTTACCTTAAATTGGACCTAACTATTTTTTTTTTCACCACAAAAGTAATTGAGTCTTCCTCTTCCTGAAAATTCAATCTTTCCATGTAAAAACTCAACAAAGAATCAAGAAATCTAACCAATGTTTGAATTAAACTTGGTATGTTTATGAAATTGGAGTTACTTATTAAATGTAAATATTGAAACAAAATAAACTAAATAAGGTACTAGAAAGTTTCAAACTTTTATTTTAGTATTCAATTTTTAAATTTTTTAAACTAAATAACTAATTTTTTAAATTGAATAATTATTTAAAAAACTTGTATTTGTTGAAATTTTATCGAGGAGAAATACAAATATGAGTTTTGTTATCAAATTTGTATCCATTTTGAGTATTTATATAGCGTCGATTTTCTAAAATTGAATAGGAATAATTAATGTTTTAAAAATTATATTAAAGTTAAATCGGTAAGATAAAAAGTTTAAGGTTTAAAAAATTCAATCGGTATTAGACCGTCGTAAAACCGACTAAAAATTAATAAAATTAAACAAATTAAAATATGATTAAAAGAGATTGTCATTCGAAGAATTTGATGTTCCGTTGAAAAACCGGATTGTTAATTGAAAATTAATTAATTTATTTTGATTTATAAGAACTTATTAATTTATGAAAATTGATAGATTAATTATCAAATTGATCAGTTTTTAACCGTATGATTTATCAAAATAAATCGAATAGGAAAGTTGAACAGCTCAAAATTTTTACAAGTTTTTTTAATCATCGGGAATAACAATTATATTATATTTCATCTTAATTTGATTTTAAAATAAAAATTATAACTTAATTTAATTCAATTTAGGATTAATTTGAATTTGTCCATACTAAGTTATAATTTCTTAGGTCAAAAATTCTTGAAATCAATCAAATAAACAAATTCCTCCGTGATCACCTTCCGATTACACTATCAACTTGACTGTAATATAACAAATCTACTCCTCTTGAGTGGCTTAAGATTGAAGAAGATGGTCAGTATCATCCCTAAAGTTGGAAAAGAAAAGGAAGGATAGCCAACATAACACCACCAACATCAATTGCATACAAAATCAGAGTAGAATCCTATAGTTCTCCTTATACAGTCCTGAACGCTGAGAAGTTCCACATCAAAAACTTCAAACTGTTTCGAGCTGAAAAATGTAGAAGGTCCAACCTGAAACATAACAATTTCCGGCTTTTTGTAAGAACTGAGCAACCAAATCCACGAAAAATAATAAGTGCTAAAGAAAACGGACTTTCTACTCAGTCCCGAGAAAATTCTAACATGATTATCAAACTCTAAGAGGCGAAGGAAACAATGATGCAGTTGTATCCATCTGAAACACACACAGGTTAGGAAAACTGAAAAGGAGCAAGTAAATAAATTCATGTCAATGAGCAATGCACTAGCAACTCAAGTGTTCGATCAATTCTGGACTAGTAGATGATTAGTGAGATTTATATGATTTCAGAAGAACGTATCGATGCAAAACATAAATCTGATTAGTTGTGGTCTAATGTGTGCATGGTCAATCAAGGAAGGTGATCATTCCTGAAAAGGGAAGTGAGGAATAGCAAAGATACAGCGTTTTCATGCTGGACTGGACACCGTTTCAAAGACAACATAGAAGAACAAACTGAACAGACATCTCACAACATCGACCTACCAAAGACAATCTGTTCTCTCTAAAAGCACATGTAAATCATGAAAAATGTAACATTAGAAGAGAAATGAACAAGAATGCAAAAGTGCAAGAGGTAAAGTGATCTAGCATAAAAGGAAAATTTTGAGACTGACCGGTGGACCAAGCTCAGGAGGAATGATTATCCTTCTCTTTCCCCCCGGTTTCATATCCCGAATTCCCTCCTCAAATCCTGCATAACTTATCCACTTTAGCTATTTTTTATGTAACTCAACCGTCCTTCAGAAGATAGAAACATGAAGACTGGATCAGCGTTCAAGATGACACAGCTCCTGATCATAAATCCAGAACTAAGGTATGAAATTTCAGTGTCCCCTAAAAGTCTGAGCTTTTACCTGGAACAAGGGCATTAGTTCCCACGCGAATTCTAGCAGGAGTACCCTGTAAGTAAGTGCTATCAATGCGGCGTCCTGACTCGTTATAGCCAACATAGTGGAAAATTACCTACCAAGAATCACACAAATCAATTTTGAGTCTACAACTCTCAACTGCAGCTCATAAGTGTCATTCTAAACTGGTACAGACACATACAATCGCGATATCGATACATTATTCATCGATTCATTCATTTATACCGCTTCATCACTCTCACATCTCAGACCTACTTGCCAGACCGGTTAATCATGTTGAGATTCACAATAATCAACTTGCGTAGCAAACATTGTAAAAGCATTTCTGCTGCTTTGATCAAACTCAACCAGCAATGCAAATCTAGGTTAAAGTTTACATCGAATATACCTAGTACAAGAAAGGAAACAAATTCTGTATTTGACCATAACAATATGCAACAACACTTACTGTTATGGTATAATGCATTGTCACCAATCTTAAGAAAGCAAAACACTTAATTAAGCTTAAAGCTATGATAATAATAGGAAAGGACCTTAGACTTGAAAATGGAAAACAAAGAAAAACCTGCTGACCAGCCTTTGGGCAATCACCTTTACCAACTTCATAATCCCGGTAAATAAGCCCCGAGTCGCGCTTTACATAATTCTCTGATGTCACCACACGTACCTCAAAACCTGAATCACATTACAAAACATGATTCATGGTTTCAACAAACTCTTCTTAAAAGGATCATGCATCAACAAATATGAGTTATGAAGCGAACCTTCTCTAATAAAATTTGGGAAATCCTGAGGTGCATTGTTCTCTTTCTGTATCCTCTTGTTTTGCTCTAACAGGCGCTTTTCGTCATATGGGTTCTTAGCCTTTGTCTTTCCCCAAGAAGGCAGGGTAGGGCAGAAGACTGCTGAGAAAGAACAGAGAAGAACAAACCTGCGGTGCCATTGCTGTTCAAACTGTAACACCTGACCCTCCTGCGTTCTGATCATTATCACATTAAACATGTAAGGAGCTTGCAAAAAATTGTTCCAAAAACGTGACAAATAAAGGATATTACCACCGGACCAGAACCTCACCCATTATCATTCAATCTTTGGCAGTAATACGTAACATGGTTCTTCAGATCAAACAGAGTTCCAGAAGTTGGACTAGTTGTAATGGTTTTATCTGCCATAAAGAAGAAGTACGTTACGTTCATATCACCTAAACAAGTTCAAATTGCTTAAATTTCAAGAGTTGCTAAAACCCCACTTAGAAACACCCATAGGACACACATAAAAAATTAAATAAACTCGTAGATTGCAACCAAGTCGGATTGATTTATCCAAATTAAAGACAAGTAGGAAGAATTTTAAAAAAAGAAGCACTTTCGATGATTCTGGTACCAAGTACGAGAATGTAGGAACAGACAGAGAGTGAACTTACAAAGAAGAGATGGCTTAAGAGGGAAGAACAGAGAGGAAGATGATGACGAAATAGCCATGAACATGGCTTATGCTCTGTTTTTGTATGTGAAAAAGAGCGAAGAAAGCCTTTTCCTTCTACACCTGTGTTCGTTATCTACTCACGAACTGGTAATAAACTCACGTGTTTCTAATCCAACCTTGTGTTCGATCAGTTGAAGACTACTGAGATAGAGCGAACGGTAATTGTAGATATGAGTGTAGAGGATTAAAGCGGCGTCGTTTCGATAAACTTTAATTATTATTTATTACCTCAAAAACTTGTCGAGTGTATGTAGCTCTAGAGTAAATTTGTTATATATTTTAATTTTTAAAAGTAAATTACGCTTAAATAAGAAATTATTTAAAAGACAAATTATTTATTATTCATTTTGTATAAATAAATAAGGATTACAATGAGCCGGCTCATAGTCCACATTCATGTGTTGTCAATGAGCCGAGTCCTGAGCTCAGACTTAGGCTCAAATAGGTTTGATGTCGAATTTTTCTAAACAAAATAACGTCATTTTGATTAAAAGAGTTAAACCTCGGACAGATCTGAATTTAAGTAATCCAGACTCAAACCTAATTATATTAAAAAAAAGACATTTTATATTTTTAATTTATGTCATTCTTTAGTACTTAAATGGATATGAAAACTATAAACTTCCAAGAAGAACTTGAAACTGTTTCTAAACACAACCTCTGAAAAAATAGTTGAAAATGAAAAGAATGAATATCAATTTTCGACGACCTGGCAAATTCACATCTGTCTGTTGTCTTTCAACTGAAACGATTACTAGCTATGCGCGAACCTCTTGATCTTTCCATGGATGCAACTTTCTGAAGCCTAATCTGCTCCCTGAACTTGGCTATGAACTCACCAGCTTTTTTATCAACCTCATTAGGGTCATTCCCTGAATCATCTTCTCTGCAATCCAGAGCATTTTCCTCTTTAAGTTTACTAGTTTCACTCTCTGAATCTTCCTCTGACTGCGGAGTAACAGTATCAGAACAATCCACTTCTTTCTTCTTGTACTTGACTAATGATGCTTTTGGTGTGTGAAATTGAGCATCAAGATCGTTCTGCTTGGTGCTTGATGACGGATTATCAAGTTTCTCTTCTTCCAATTCATTTTTCCAAGTTCTCATCACCTTCTCTGACTGCGGAATAACTTTTCCAGCTCTGATTGTCCTGACAGATTTTCCTCTTGATGGACTTTTAAGGAGTGATGGAGGTTGCTTATCCAATTTACTACTCAATGAATCTTCTCTTGTGTCCTTCTCCAGGGTTTTCAACTCACCTTTTGAGCTTTCTTGCACATCTTTCTGGAATAAAGAACCACTACTATATCTCCTAAGGTGAAATGCGTTTAATGGAGGCTCTTTATTCATAGTACTTCTTCTTCCAGGTGACTCAGAAACTGCAGGATCTGATGCACGAAACCCTTTCTTCTTGTCCAACTCTTCAGATTCGGATTTATACAATTCATTCGAATCGACTGAATCCTCCGAGGGAGAGAGCCTGGTTGGTGAGTATGAAGCTGAACTAGCTTTAGACGACAAAGACGTTGTTGACCTGAAGGACTGCGATCTGAGCGAGTCAAACTGAGTTTCATCGACTGAGAGAGGCCTGAAATGTGAATGGAATTTGCCCACATCCTCTTTCAATTCCATCCTTCCAGATCTTGAACGCCATGGAATATGTGAAGATGAAACAAGTGTTTCGTTGAACTTCTCCTCCTCCAAGTTCATGGCACACATGTCTCCAAAGCTATCCTCTTTATCGCTTCGTCTAGAACTACCAGAAGAAGCCCTGGAGCTCGAACTAAACTCGCTTTCACCGCTGAGTTGAACACGACCAGAGCTCCTAACCCTCGATTTCAAACTTCTAACAGGCAATCCCAGCGGTACACCACATTCATCAAGAGCATAACTAGGTTTAGACAACATAACCATGGGTTCGTTTGGACAATACTGAGAATTCCAAGCTTCAGTTACATTATTCTGGTTTTGCTCAAATGGAACTTGGAACTCAATTTCAGAATTGAATGAAGAGGTCTTCCAATGTACACCGCTAACAGAACCTCCACCATTAGCAGCACCAACAACCACAGACTCACCTTTCTGGTACTGAGAATACCAAGCCTGGTACATGTTTTTCTCATCAGAACTTCCATCCCCATCTTCAAAGATAGACGAAACATGAAAAATCCTAGACACATATGAAGATTGTGAATCTTCAATTGTGGGGTAGGTTTCATAATCCATATCAGAATTACTTCTACGGCTAAACAAGCCATAGCAGACAGCAACACCGATAAACAATAAGTGAACAAGTTCCCAGAACTTGGTGAGTACAGTCTCGCTAATAAACTCAGGAGCTTCTGAAGGAAACAATGGAATGGCAATGAGAAACAGAACAAAGAAGATAGACTTACAAATAACCTGACCAAAAGACCTGTTTTTGCTCATTGGGTGAGCTTGGAATGTCGAATGTAGCTCCTGTGACTGAAAATGGGGATTGGAATACGACATTGATGGGGAGATTGAGCTTGCAGTGATTGATGGTGAGATTTCGTTGTGTTGGTGTGTGAAATAGGAGACGAGAAGGTGAAGAAAGGAAGACTTTGAAGGCAAGGAAAAGAGAGTGAAAGAGGAAAGTTGTGAGGGAGGAGGAAATTCAAAAGTGTCATTATTATGGCCGTTGAACTGAATGACTAAAATGTCCTAAACTTTTGTCCGATTTAGGACAGGATTGCCTGTGGGAATTCTTGTCCTTTCGGGAAAGTCGAACAGCCACACATGAATGGCGGATTAAGTTACCTAATCCCAACGCTTTATCGTCAACAAGTAGGCCCCAAATATTGTGTGTTTTTCTTTTACCGTTATGTTTTTCTTTTTTCTTTTTATCTTAAAACAACATAATTTGAGTAAGATTGCGTACTACTAAAAATTAACCGGTATTAATTCAAAAAGTGTGGTTGAGTGGAAGAGACTCATTTATTCTTAACTAAAGATCAGGGGTTCGATCTTTGGTTTTGGGTATGGAGCAGCTTAAATCCTTGGGCCAGCTATCCCACCCTGTGAGGTGCCTACAAATCAGTGAGGAGATTAGTCACTGGATCCGCCGGTGAACACCCTGGTCTAAGACCAAAAAAAAAACCGGTATCGCAATTTTGCGAAACTCTTTTTTAGTGTTGTTAAAAAATTTTAAGGAAAATAAAATAGCTAACTAACAACTTAATATTAGAATTTATAACTAGTTCGATTGGGTTGGAACGGGTTCGGACCAAACAGTCTAAGTCTAGCCTACTCAAACTCGAGCAATCCAAAGTTTAATTGATTCAAGAATCAAATAACATTTTTTAATATAATTATAATATTATTTCATCCAAATTTACTTGAGTCAAATTTAATCTTGACCAAATTTTGAATAATTTAGAGTTAACCTATGGATTATGAAGTAGGTCAATATTATGAATCAATTATTTAATAAAATAATTATATAAAATTAAATAACAATTTCAACTCAAATAATTGATAATAAATTCTAATCCATAATACATAATACATCTTCGATTAAATTATGACAAATATTTAAAATTTGTTTGAATTTACTATATTCAAATATCAAAATAACATTAAAAAAGCGTTTAAGTCGTTTAAGTTGGTCTCTCAAATTCAACTCGAACTTTGATTAACTCAAATCTAATTTATTAATTTCACCTTAGATAAAGCTATGATTAATTTGCTTAACCTAGTCTTTGTTCTAGATGATATGATACTTGGAAAGTTTCTAATAAACTCATCACAATAATAAGATGTTTTCATTTTCCTTTTTTCTTCTTGGAAACGGAGGAATAGCTTACAAATCTTTCGGATTGACGCAATAACTTGCAAATCACGCCAACCAAGTACTCCACACTAGGCAAGTCCTATACGATAGGTTCGATCGAGATAGCATAAATAGGAGGATTCGATCATAGGATCTTTTGACTTCATGCTCCCTCATTCTACCAACTCGACTACCGTACGGGGCTTTCTTCATTATCCTCTTACTATTATAACACAAATCACACCATTTGCACGCCACCTTGGTTAGTTGGTTAGTCAATCACTCGTGAAATCACAAATTGCATGATCATGTCATTTGGAGGAAGATTATGTTTTGCCACCTTGGTTAGTTGGTTAGTCAATCACTCGTGAAATCACAAATTGCATGACCATGTCATTTGGAGTAAGATTATGTTTTCTATTATTAGTTTTGTCGTTAAGATAAACTAAGGTAAGAACAATTTAGTCATTATATCATTTAATCCCATGTATGGAGTAAAGCTTACTTCTTGTTGAACTTGTGTGTGCTCTACATATAAGTCGGGCCTTATATTAAGCAGGCCTGGACAACCCAAGCTGAATATGATTCGAGACCTGATCAATTCCGGCCTGACCTGTTAACTTTAAACCCGAGTCTAAGTCCAAATGTCATCTCTAATTCTACTTAAAAGCCTATGAACGTAAATGTTCTAATAATTTTGAGATATCTAGAAATGGAGACCGAATCCACAATACTCGAACCCTCCAAAATGCTAATAAAAACTTGTGCTCATACCCAATATGGATCCTAGCCCACAACGTGGTCAACTAAGCCCGCGAAGGTAAAACCAAAGGACTACGTCGTTTTAATGATTCTTCAAGCTTTTGTCGAAGAAAATATGTTTTATCTTTAGGATACTCCTGCGAGCTTGTGTTTTGATCTGATAGAACTGCTCGCCGCATAATCATTCCCCAAAGATTTGTTGTTTCTTGTATGTTTCCTGTAACGAATGTCGAGGTTGATGTGACCTTGGATTAATGGAGGAATCATCTTCTTTCTTTCTCTGAATGTTTCTGCTCCACAGCGTAACATCTAAGAACCGTCCAAAGATACGATCGTCTCTCGAATCACTACACACACTTACTATGCCATTTGAGATCAGTTGGTCCGATTCCTGTGATTTACTATATGAAGGCAGCCAAAAAGGTTTGAGCGGCGCACCTATTTTGTTTCTAACGCTAGATGGATTGTAGGGTTTTTGATCCGTCTTAAGCTTGAACTCGCACCTTTAAAACTACTAATCTTGAAAGTTAAACCTCTACATGTAAGAACAATCCTCCTCCATAAATGAAGATATAAAGAACATCTACGTCACTGCGTTAAAGTCTCAAAACTAATAATCCCTCCATTGGAATTGCTACACCATTCTCAATATTTCAACGAAAGAGAAGCTTTGGTTACTTACTTACATTCACTTGTCCTACACAATTCCTTCTTAGTTCCCTCAATCCACAAAATTTGCTTCCCTTCAGAGCTCAAACCCATGCACTTCACTCACGACCTAGGCGCAGGTGAATCGAAAGGTCGGTGATGGTGAACAGGTATGGCGGCCCAAGGGCTGGTGGTGGGCATCGGACGTTGGTGGTTAGGAACCAGTTGATGTCGGCTTGGACCAAGCGGAGAGTTGGAAGCAGCGGCGGAGGACGAGGAAGACGACGATGAGACAGCAACACGCTCGCATGAAGGGCACATCGTGAGTGTTGTCGGAGGATTCATGTGCATGTAGAGTTGGGGAGAAAGTTTCAGTGCTCTAAGCTCCTGCACCTCCTTTTGCAACCTCCTATTCTCCTCCGTTAGATTCTCGCAACACCGCTTTAGATACTCACAATCCACTTCCGTTTGCTTCAACTTTGTCCTAAACCGTTCGATTATATTCAACTCAGTCGCAAGATTTATAAATATAGCATTTACTAAAAATTGCTGTCAAAATGTCTACAACGCCCTTCTCAGAGTGGGAAAATATCTCACCTTGCCCTCCTGTTCTGAAACCACACCTCCACTTGTCTTGGCCTGAGATTCAACTGCTTAGCTAACGCCAGCTTTTGTTTCTGCAATCACAAAACAAATCGAAAAACCAAAGTGACCATCAAGGCAGGCGCTAAAGTCTGGTCATGACTGAGCCGGAAATAACCAGAATGCCACTCACCGGATTGAGAGTGTTGTGCTCCTTGAAGGTCACTTCCAGAACTAAAGACTGCTCCTTTGACAGTCTCAGCTTCTTCCGTGACGCGTCGCCACCGGCGACGCCGTCTTCGTCGTCGCTTCCGTGAGAGCAAGAGGTTCTCTCGGCGTCGTTCTCGTCTCCGATGGGTTCTCTCTCGCTTCTCTTTCCGCTTATACTTGAAATCGTGCTGTTAGGAGATGAAACACCCGCTTCATCGTCAATATCAACGATTGATGGTGCTCTGTTCATGTCGATCACTCCACGCTGAATCGCTCGCGTTTCGGAGTTCCCATCTGCAAAGTAACGGTCCGGTGAGTTTCAGCAAGTAATGATCGTGCAGTTATCGTAGAAACAGATGCCAAATGAACTAAGATAGATGCGAGCAAATGATTACAAAACCTGATTCAGACCCATCTCACAAAAGGCTAACAAAGAAGATAATTGATATTTTCATCATAAAAAGGAGAATCAACCAAAGAAAAAGGAAAGAAACAGTACCACCAGACGATTGAAACAAATCATTCCATGAGCTCTTCTGCTGCTGATGGTTGTTCTGCATGAACTGTGGAATCAGATTATTGAGCTTGAACGGAGGCGGATTTTGTGGTGGGTGTTGAGGAAGAGAACATCCCAAGCTCAAGCGAAGCCCCAACCCATCATCCTTCTCACCCACCATCTTGGTCTGCTCTGCTCAAGAACAGTATTTTTCTCGGCCAAATTATTCTCAGAGTTTACCAAACAAAACCAATCAATTGGCCCTCCCTGTTTTTTCTGCCCCCAAGTGTTTGTTTTTATCCTGATATATTCTCCCTACCTAGCAAAATGGAAAAGGATGGTAGAAAATGGCCGGGTTTTTGCAGCCAGAGGTGTGACAGCCTTTTGCTTTCTGCAGGACAGTGAAAGGATGGGACTACTCCATATATAAAGATACAGAGATACAGATGAAGAACAACACTACAGAGATAGATAGATAGAAAGTAGAGAGTGACAGGTTGGGTATAGAATCAATCATGACTTATGTCAGTAACCCCCCATTGGCACATACCATGATAGTATGATACACAAAACTGTATATACATACACTACATAAAAAGTGCTAATTAAGCATTCATCTATAAAGGGTTAGTTTCTAACCTTGGTTATAGAAACGGAGTTTTCTACAGTAGTTAAAACTTGAAAGACCCATTTTTAACCATGGTTTAGTCTTCGTCCAGGTTTTTATTAACTTCGCTTAAAAAGCGGCTTTCTCGCTTGGTTGACCGTTGACTGGGATATTCCAGTCCATTTTTTCCCAATTCCCACGCTCTTAATCTCGTCTACACGCGCACCCAGTCATAATTATCTTCGTCTTTTATAAGACTGTTGGTTTATTTTAATCTCTTAATAAATTTATTTTATTTTATTAAAATAAATCATTTATAAAATAGTACTCCATTCTATTTAAAATAAGTGTCGTTTTAGAGGAATGCACACTTATTAAGAAAATTAATGAAACATCTTATATACTCTTATTAATTACATGTTCAAGTGCCTTGAAAATATAATCTGTATAATTAAGAAGTGAGAGAAATTAAAGGGTAATTTTAAAAGTAAAATCATAAATATGCATAAAAAGTCACAAACGACATTTATTTTGAATAATTAAAATCCCTCTAAAATGACACTCATTTTGAATAGGAGGGAGTATTATTTTAATAAATTTTAATTATTAAACCAAATTTTATGTTTTTTAATATATTTAAATTTTAATTATATTTATTAATAATTTTTAAATTAAATAATTTATATTTAGTTAATAGTAAATCATATTATAAAAAACACAAACATTGAAAACAAAAATTATTTTTTATAATTTTCATAATTTTTTAAAACCGAAAGAAACCAAAACTAATAAATAAAAACTCATCATCAGCACTCAATTGAAGATCAGCTAAGGTGTGGGTTTAGAGAAAAGTTGAAGTCAGCGTATTCCGTACATAAAATTCTCTACTTTGCGAGGATCGGGAGATGGTCATCAATGTATACAGTCTTTCCTTTATAATTTTTACAAATAGACTAAAAAATAGAAACTAAAATTTACAAATAAACAATTTTTAAACAAAAATAGAAAATAAAAAACATTTTTAGTCTTTTTATATTATTTTTCAGAAAAAAAGCTTACAAAAATTAAATTCAACCTTTTATTGTGAAACATAGTTAAAATTTTGATATTGGAATATTTTCTTTAAATCATTTCTTTAAGAGCAAAACAAAAGTGTTTGTATGTGTTGTGTGACCAACTGCGCGAGTGTGTTGCGCGTGGTGGGGTGTTAATTGGGTCAGATTATAGAGCTAGCGAGTTACACGTTGGAGGGTAGGTTACAGTGTGGAGCATTCATTAGGTGGGTCGTAGAGTAAATGCATGAGTTACGTGTCAGGGGAACATGCAAATAGTACTTAATCCTAATCTTGCTTTTCTTCTATTAAATAGACCATCTTATAACGTTCACTTATAAATAACTAAATCAATAAATTCCCAATAAATAACTGCACGCTTATATCACATCAATTAAATGTTAATTTTTGTTAATATTTTTAAAAATCACCGAATATTAAATAACTGTCATAAAATTGATATATAAATAAAAACATGTTAGCTTATGAAAAATAGTCGATTAATTAATAAATCACCTAATTTTTAATAATAAAATTTATTAAAATAAACCAAGACAAATAATTAGCCAAATTAAAAATTTTATCTTTAAATTAATTGTCCATATTTTGATCACACTCGTTTTCTGAATTATAATATCATTCGACCTATAATTTCAAAGTATTAAAAAGAAAAATATTTGTTAAATAATAGAATGATTCCTCTACTTAGTTAACTTATTTTTATGAAATGACTGATCATCGCCGTTATCAACACTCAATTGAAATTTTGCTAAGCTACAAAATTTAAAGAAATCCGATAATACATAGTCTTATCTTTACATAATAGAGAGTCTGTAATAAAATAATTAATGATATGAGTAAAAATTAATTATTGTCGTTTTTTCTCATTAATAAACATAATACATACAGGGACGAATCTAGAAATTTTTTTGAATGGGGGCAAAATTTTATTAGAGGCAAAAAAACAATTTTGTGGGGGCAAATTTTTATTGAGAGCAAAATTTTAATTTTTTAATGAGTTAAAATTTAAAATAATAATTTTTTTAGGTAAAATTTTTTGGAGCCAGTGGGGGCAAGCGGTGTAGCTCCGTCCCTGAATACATATATATGTTTTGAAATTTGACCAACATATTTATGATTTTATAGGTAATTGAAAATGACATAATGCTTTAAATTAACCCAAAAGTAAAGTTTAATTAAAGTGGACATACTAAAAAGTGCAAAAGAAGAGAAAACAAAATCAACTCTTTTAGCCTTTATATGTACGGTCAGATACAACCAGCTTTTCTTTTTGAGAATGGCACTTACATGTGATGGTAATCTTTCCACATGTGCAATAATAATTTAATCCTAAATTAACAAGCAGCAGCCCTTTAGAGTTCAGTGATCTGATCTTTGTTTCGTAATGTATAAAAATACAATAATTTGATATGCCCATAGATGCCTCTAATCTGTTAGTTCTCTATTACAAGATTTTTCTAGATTATGCGTTTGGTTTACTAGTGTCTGATTGTAAGGCTATTTTTGCTTCTCGGCCGAATATTCAGATTTTTTGGATTAGGCGTCAGGAGAATAGGTGTGTCCACTTGCTAGCGCGTGACTCTATTAGCCATGACAGGTTTCATTTATGGGTTGATCTGCCTGATGTGTTGTTTGAGATTTATTCTCGTCGCTTTTAATCCTATTATATTTTTTTCTTCACAAAAAAACATTATATATATATAACAATAACGCATGCGCTCAGCGCATATTATTGAAATCCAATGTTAAAGCGTCATACAAAAAAGAAGGAGGGCATACCCCCCATTCGAAACCGGACATAGAATTAGCCACCCTAACTATGGTATGAGCAACTTGATTCGCTGATTTTCTAACAAACGCAAAAGAGACCGACGATAGCTCATTAAGGAGAGCTTTACAATCTTGAATAATCACGGAGAAGTAAGAGGAAAAAATATGCGTAGAATCCAAAAATTGTGAACCAATCTGACAATCCGTTTCCACGCAGATGGGAAAAAACGATAAAGATTTGATCCAACTCAAAGCTTCCCAAAAGCAAAGGGCTTCGCCAATTTGTGGATCTCGCCAACCTGGAAGTTTTAGCAATTTACCAGCACAATTTTGCCCTTGAGAGTTGCGGATAACCATACCAAGATCATAACGCCCATCCTCCAACAAAGCGACGTCCACATCACATTTAAAATGGTTTGGAGCTGAAGCTACCTAATGCCCTGGAGGGCGTGACAGCCGTATGACTTGAATGGCAGTTGACGTCTTTGCTGCGTTCCATTCAGAGAGGGGCGTCTGTGCGCGACTTAATATGAAAGAATGAGGCTGAGCCCGCGATGACCACACTATATCATTTCGATACAGCCACAGACTCCATATAATCATAAAAACCTCCTCCTGATGTGTTTATTCAGTTACTCTACTTTTTATAAACAAACCTTCAAAATTAATTTTATTATAAATTTAATTAAAATTGTTTAGAATAGTTATATAATATTTTCACATTTATAGATCAATAATTAAAACAAACTGTCATATATTTTAAAAACTTGATAATATATATTTAAAAAAGTGAATTTTGGTGTCTTAATTCTTACCCTTTCATAACATTTGTGATAATTTAGGAATATTAGCCCAAGCCTATCAGCTACTAATCCAACCTACTCATTTATCACAGCTCAGCAATTTCTTCATTTCAGAATCTTCATGTAACTGTCTTAGCAATCATTTTATATCTTGTATTCTTCTTCTGTATTGATAGCGTGCACCTTCACTACCAACATAAATGTAAGTCATCTTCGTCCTTGTATGGGAAGGTGAATTGCATTGTCTTTCTTTTCATCTTTATCTCTTTCTCTTCATTTTAGCTTTACGCTATCAAAGCCAATGGGTCAATCTTTGACCTCTGGTTTTAGTAGCCCTTCAACAATTTTAGCATCAGTTGTTCCTAAAGGTTCATCTGCAACACCTATTATTACAACACCTTTTTTTCGTTTCATCCACTAAATTAGACAAAACAAATTACCTCAATCGAAGATCTCAGATCCTTCCTGTTATACGTGGGCAAGATATGATTCACTTCGTTGATGGTTTACAAAATTATTAGAATTTTTAACATGGGTGGAGTATATAATTCGACAAGAATTGAACTTGAGTAAGTTATTGTCAAAATGACTAGAACTAGTCATTTGGATAGTTAACCCTTACCACTTATAAACTTTTTAACATTTTCATGTTTAGTCAATATGAGATACTCTAACACTTCATTTCAAGTGCAACTGAGACTGAACATCTAATTGTCACTTGAAATAAACGCAATAATAACCGAACCGAATCGTTGGGACTAGAAATCCAAATGAATAATCCGGATCAAATTTACCTTGATACCAATTAAAATTTTTAATATAGGTAAAATATAAAATTTACTAACAAAAATTGAGATCGAGTTAACCATGGTCAAAATCATTAAAATTAATTATTTGAATAGTTAAACTTTAACTTTTTATAAACCTTTAACATTTTTAGTTAATATAGGATTCTCTCTGGTAACAAACTAGAGAGCCTCAGAGACAACATGTCAGGCTGCTGGCAACTCTGAACTATTTCAGTCTTTCTTTCGAATCGAAATAATTGGCCAATCGATTTGACTTGCTGGAGACGAGCAGTAGATAATAATTTCTTACGAGATCAGTTAAACTCAGTTTGACGCGATCTTTTGGATTTGATTTTGATGAGAAAGAAGACTTTCTTTCCTTTTTTACTGTTTTCCCTTTGACCGATATTATTGGAACACACGCACCAAAAAAAAACCAACTAAATTCCAAATAAGTAAAACCAAAAATATATTACTGAATATTATTATTATATTTATATTATAAATTTATCGTAAAACGATTATTTTATGAATAATAAAAACAAAATTGTTGGGCACATCCACACCCTACCAAATCTCATAAAGTATTTAGCTTCTGCATGTAACTCACGTGTCCATCTTCTAAAGCTCGATCGACACGACGGTCCCCTTAGCAATGATTGAGGTCCATATCAGAATTTTACGGGAAATCACAATCATAATCCAATAATGCATACCCTACTCTTTTTTATTATTATTTTTATTGACATTGACCTTGCCGGGGATTCTTTTGTGATTTTTAAATTATATATTTTAGATAAATAATTGGATAAGTTAAAAATTTAGAATTGAGCTATAAATTTGATTCAAAGGTTCCCGTAATTATGTTCATATTTTGTTAGTCGAAAATTATAAAAAAAGTAGCATTTATATAAACAATTTAAGTATTATATACGTCATTAATCCAATCTTTAGTAGGAGCTACCGGGACACTATCGAATAATAAGGAGTATAAAAAAATGATATTTTGCATCTGTTGAGTAAAAATTATTAAGTGACCGTTTTATCACAAAAGTTTAAGCTATTGTGTGAGGTCAACTTAATTAGTTTTTTATATTCATTAACACACTCCCTTAAGTGAAAGCCCTTTAAGTTTAAAACTTGCACAGATTCACTCTAACTTGTATTGAATAATAGGTGGGTGATAGGATTTGAACTCACGACCACTTGATTACAAAGACTCTGATACCATATTAAGTGACCATTTCACTACAATAGTTTAAGCTATCGTGTGAGACTAACAAAAATGAGTTAGTATTGGGTAAAAACATTCTTCCGAGAGTAACTATTAATATGAATAAAAGAAACTTTAACTTTTGCCCATTGTGAAAATTTTGCCACTGTTACCTCTCGTAAAAGACTGGGTTGCAACCAGAATGGAATTGACCGACTATCATATCAAAAATTTCAGTTGATTGATACTAAATTTAATTTATGATATTCTAATTGAAAATTAAATTTAATAATTTGAAACTACTCTTATCTACTTTTTTACTGAATGAAACCTAAAAAAGAAAGGAAAATTGTAATATAATCTCAAATTAATAATAAAATGAAATGATTTATAAAAGATTTATATATAGAAAAATCCTTTTTCTGGCTTTATATATAATTATTAACATCACAGATACTCCAAAATTTATTTAATATATATTAATTTTATTTATAAAACCGATTATATTTTAAAATACTTAATTAGT